>JADRCD010070679.1:0-10677 GCA_019843815.1 Montemys delectorum | reverse complement strand
TCAGAGCATGGTGCCATGAAGGAAGCAGTGTTTGTAGAGTCAGAGGTGCATTTAGGGAACCTTCAGGAAGACAGAGCTTACCACAGTGTCTGGGCTCTCAGCTTCTAGCCCAATACATGGACACAGAGAGGGAAACATCCAGTTTTAGAAGGGATGGATCAATTCTGTCACCAGTGCTGGATCTGCTGAGTCCCTGCATCCCATATTGAGTGGGAATTTTCAGGGTAACTGTGCCGTTGTATGTGAGGGGCTGATTGAACTGGGAGGGCTTCATCGAGGTGGGAGTGAAGGTGGAGATGGCTTGGTCTTCTGGGTAATGCTAATGGTCACCGTGACACACTCTAGAATCACTTGGGAGATTGGGCCTACGAGCATGCCTGTAAGGTCATATCTTGATTACATTCACTTGGGAAGAATCATCTTAACTGTAGTCAGACAAGGGACCCTGGGTTGTATACATGACGAAATGGAACTGAGCAATAGCACGTAGTCATTGCTCCTGCTCCTGATTAAGAATGTGATATGACCAGCTTCCTCAAGCACTTGCCACTGTGACTTCCCCTCTATGATGAATTGTAACCTGAAATAGTGAGCCGAAAGAAACCCTTTCTATTTTAAGTTGCTTTTATCAGGGTATTTTATTACAGCAACAGGAAAAGAATCTAAGACCTTTTATCACCATGCCCAAACTGCAGGATGACCACCAGAACTTGGGTCTGTAAGTGTACACCTTGAGGAGCCCCAGGCCATTTAGCTGATGAGTCTTGCCTTGCTCTTTGGTCCTCCCCTCCTTTCAGCATTTCGCAACTCAGTTAGTCAGACAGGCTAGGAAGGATTCTCTAGGCCAGTCTTGACTACACAGGTAAGGAAAAATATCTTAGTTACTCTTCTATTGCTGGGAACAGACAGTATGAGCAAGGCAATTTATAAAAGAAAGAAATTAATTGTGGACTATTAATTGATTATAGTTTCAGAGGCTAAGTCTATGATCATCATGGCGGGGGCCATGGAATCAGGCAGGTGGGTATGACACTGGAGTGGTAGCTGAAAGTGTACAATTTATCCACAGGCAGCAGGCAGAGAGGTGGACTGAAAGTGGCATTGGCCTTTGAAACCTCAAAAGCTCACCCCCAGTAACACACTTTCTTCAACATGATCCTACCCCCTAATCCTTCCTATTAGATTGTCCATCAACCAGGGACCAAGCATTTCAATATTTGAGCCTATGGGGGCCATTTTTCATCAAACTACCAGAGGAAAGTTACTCAGTGGTCACTCAGGCAGCCTCTTGAATCACATAACTAAGGTAGAATGAGATCATAGAAACTTTATCAAGTAAGGTGTCAAACCTCTGCTGAGGTACCCTAGAGCCAGCTCTGGCAAGCTGTCTGTACATACACAATTATCACCAACACTGCTCTTTGGATTTGTCCTATGGTTATCACCAAGTACAAAACTCAGTGCTCACTCAACCTTTGTCCCTGTAGGCAGTTATTAAACATTTAGCAGGTCCATCACTAGCAGGGAGGTAGGAGAAAGCAAAGCAAGAAGTCCTAGCCATGAAATGTAGTGGGCAAAAAGCACAAACAAATACATGTGAATGCTCAGACATGGAGCCAAACACTCCCAGAATAACATCCAGACAGGCAAACAAATGAACTTTCCTGCACAGTCTGGGCATAGAAAGATCCCTCAAATGAAGACTCAGCATGCATTCTAACACATCCATATACAAACACAATCATAAACACACACAAACTACCAGGCACACACATATGTAAATGCATACATGAAAACGAGCAGGTGAGATTCAGCCATCTTGTCTTTCTTCTCCCTCATGTACTTCTCTAGCAGGGTGTATTTCTGACAGCTGGCCATCCCAGCCCAGGTTACATGAACTGTTCTTGTTCATTGGCCACATTGCATTATGGTGGACAAATAGATGTTAGCCACAGTTTAGACCTTTGAGAGACTCATTCTTAAGCATCTCTTTGATCTTTAAACACTTATCTTTAATGTCTCAGCCATCCTGCCCTCCCATACAATTATTCCTTCCTTAAACCATCCACCCACTTACCCACTCATCAGTCAAACTGTCCACACATCTAGCCATTCCTACATCTATTCATCTATCCATTCATTCAACCATCCTCCCATTAATCCATTTTCTACACATTCCTCCTCATATACACATCTAAATGCATATTTATTCCCCCTTCACACTTAGCCTTCTGCCAAGCCATCTGTCCTCTTTCTAGGAACTTTCCAAGGATAATATACTGTTGTGTCTAGAAAAAGCCTGAATTCTGCTGGCTTGTCTGCAATTGCTCCCAAGTGAGTGTAGGCAATAGCTAATATCTACAGCCTTCTCAAGTGAAGCATTATCTGGAGGTGGTCTATCTACCATCACTTTTCTCCATACCAAAAGCTCTGACTACATATGTGTAATCTGTGTTGAGTAGGGGTTTTGTGTATGTCCATAGTATAGCTGGGTTGTGTTCATCATGTTTGTGTATGAAGTGTGTTCTGTGTGTGTGCACATACATTTAACAATTGTGTTGTATGCTGTGACAATGCTATTTGTTGAGTAATGTATGCAATGGTGTGTGCTGTGTTGAGTGGTATAAGTATGGTATTTATGTTGTCTGTGTCTATATTTGCTGTGGTATTTGCTGTGGGTTGCAATATGGATGTCGAGTGGTGTGTTTTGTATGTGTGTTGAGTAGTGTGTTGTATCAACTGTTCTATGTAGTGTGCTCTCTTCTGTGTTCTGAGCCATTTTGCCAAAATCCCTTCCTAATCACATACCAATGTGCGACTCCACTGAAATTCACACTGGGGAACCAAGGAGTTTCTTAGTCTCACCTACAGAACAGTGAGTGTGGTGATGGGGTATATTCAGGAGTATGAGTGACTTTAAAGCAGCCACACTGGAAGGTCTACACCCAGTATGCATGAAGACTCCTCACCATGTCTGTATGGATGGAACCCTCTCCTCACACTTCTCCAACTATATACCCCAGGTCTGCCAAGAGATCTAATTGTTGCCTGCAATTAGAGGAGCTAGATTACCTTCAACGAATTAAGAGCGGCAGTTGAGTACTCAAGTGAGGGTCCCATTATCCTCCCTAACCCCTTCTTCCAGAGAGAGGACATCAACACTCACCAAGCCAGGCTGTGGTGATCTTTACAGAGCAGTCCCAGCTGGACTCCTGAAAACTAGAGTAGTTTTTCTTGGAGAGTGGTACAATAGCCATCTTTCTTCCCCTTCCTCGGCTTCTTGTCTCTGCTAGGGAGGCTTCCACTGCAGAACTGTACTTAGGGAAACACCCTGCCTGACCGTGTCATGCAGCAGTAGAATATGGCTCCTACCCTCACTACCTCTGTTCCAGTGCTTGTGCATGTCCTTCGGTGCTTATCCACGCAGAGCCTGTGATCAAGGTAGCAGTAGGAAGGGGAATAGTCAGCCACGTACCCCATTTTACTCCTACATGATCCAAGCCGGGGAAATCTAGCTGGATAAGACACAAATGAAACTTTCTAGTCAGCTGACAAGGCCAGAGTCCACCACGGTCATGCCCTGGGGAACCTCCTTTATGCTGTATCACTGCCCCTTGGGTGGATGGTATAATCTTGGTGGACCCCAAAGATGGAAAGTATACAAACTGTCATTCGGATTGAACAGTTTTTCTGGAGAGAGCTCAGGCAGTTCACTGGGGGGCTAAATGGGCAGGCAGGAGCTCAGACTGGAGGGACAGGCTAGGACAGGAAGAGGGGACTTAGAATGCTCTTATCTAAAGGCCAGTAGGGAGCCCTTATGGCTCAGAGAAGCTGACCCAATGATCCTGTGAGGATTGAGAGTCTAGGAAAACTAGGTTAAAGTGCAGCCTGAGGGTGGTGGGGAATGAGATTGCTCCGAGGAACAGCAATCCTCCCAGTGCTCCTTGACTCATGTGGGATGATGTCTCAAGGCTCCCCTCACCTCTTGGAATTGAGGGTTACCTCAGTACAAATGGTTGTCATTACTGTTTTGTAAAGGAACAACGAGAAAGGATATTGTGGCTGTGGGGTTGGGAGCAGGGACAGAGAGCAGGACTTTTCTGGGAGAACCCCTAAAAGACAGGTGATTCTGTTGTGATGGACCCAGGGCAGAGAAGATAGGGCCACTGTCCCCAGTGTCATAGAATGCATAAGACAAAGAAATAAAGAAAGCTGCAATTTACAAAAAAAAAAAAAAAAAAAAAAAGATTCAATATGTTTCCAAGTGGCTTTGTAATCAGTGAGTTGAGTCTAGAAATGTGGCCATATCTAATTAACAGCCACTGACCATCAGTTTATTCAGCCTGCTAGATTGCCTCTATGTCAGCACTGAGTGCTCTAAACACTCCAGATGCTCCGAGGAAGCTAAATGGCAAAAACAGCTGCTCATTGTCGGAACAGCAAAAATAGCAGCAACTAAAGGGTGGTACTAGCAAAAAGATGAAACTAAAGAGTTCCCAACAGTTTCTAGGGCAAAAGTGGCCAGAACAAGAGGCGGCAGAAGCGATCTGAGATGGAAGAAGTGAAGAGAAAGAGAGAAAGGAGAAAGGAAAAAGAGTTGTGAAGAAAGTTATAAAGAGATAAAGAAGGCTAGGAAGACCTGTGATCAGCGCAATCGTCTCGCCAGCAAGAACGCACTCGGACACCAGGATCCTTCTGCAGCAAGCGTTTATTGCATCTTTAAGAGGAAGACCCCAAACCCCGAAAAGGCACTGCTTATATATACCCTGGAGCGGCGTGTTCACCTCTGATTGACTGTTTGCTCATTACCTCATGTGATGCCCTGGGATAGGCTGTGACTTGGCGTGCTCTGGCCCTTAGCACATGTGCAGACTACTTGTTTACAGGGAGAAGACACCGGATGCCGGCGCCATCTTGTAATGGCGATAGATCCAGCTCAGGCGTGGCTCTCTACAAAGACCCAAAAGGGAGAAGAAGAAACAAACAAACAAACAAAAAACTATGGGCTCCAATCACTAGCGTTCCAGAGAGCTGTCAAGACTTAATTTCACCTGAGAGTTCAAATGAGGGCAAGGAGGAGTCTTTGCTGGCAGTTCATGTGGCAGATGGAGTCTTGCTCATATGGGAGTCAAGTTTACTGGGAAGCTCACCTTTTTATTCATCTCCAGGGTGATTCAACTGGAAAGTGGACCAAGGTGGCCCAAGTGATTGCAGGGTCACTGTGGAATCTCACTTAAGAGAGCAGGTGAAGGAAGGGTGTCGCCCCTGTAAGGACAGATGCACCAGAGACTTTTACTTTGTAGGAAGGTGCCCTAGTTACTTCTTCATGGGAGTCCAGACACATCTAGGAACCATCCAGGAAGTGCGCATGCATCAGAGTAGTTCATCAGGAAGTGAAGTCGCAGGAAGAAATGTTACTTGAAAGCACAGACTCACCAGAGACTACCACCTGAAGTGAAGGTGGATTGCAGAGATTCAAGAGGAAGTGCATGTGGAGATGGTATATTGGCTTGAATATGTTTTACCCATAGGGAGTGGCACTATAAAGAGATGTGGCCTTGTTGGAGAAAGTGTGTTACTGTGTTGAGTGGGCTTTGAGGCTCCTTTGCCCAATGTGGAATGAGACCCTCTTCCTGGCTGACTTTGGATCCAGATGTAGAACTCTTGGCTCCCTTAATGCCAAGTCATCCTGCATGCTACCATGCTTCCTACTGTGATGGTAATAGACTGAACCTCTGAACCTGTAAGCTAGCCTCAATTAAATGTTTGCCTTTATAAAAGTTGGCTTGGTCAGGGTGTCTCTTCACAGCAATAAAACCCTAATTAAGCCAGACAGGGAGACTTGTCTTAATTGTGGTCAAGATCACTACCTACACAGGGGGTTCTGGGCAGTATAAGAATGGGTAAAGGGAGGTGACCATTTGTATGCATGTGGTCATCACTCTTCTTCTAAATGCAGACATAATGTGGCCCTACTGCTTCAAGTTTCTGCTGCTGCTATTTCCCTGTCATGCTGAGCTCCAACCTATAGCTGTGAGCCAGATAAAACTTTTCTCCCAGAAGTTATTTATGTCCGATTACTTTTATACAGTAACAAGAGAAAGGAGCAAGATACCTGGCAATTCAAGGTCAATGGGTAATATCACTTAGAAGTACAGGTTCTCTGCGGAGTCTCACTTTAAAATACAGTTGTGCCAAAGAATGGGTAGACTGATGGGACTCATCCAAAGTATTGGTTCTACAGGGAGATCTAAGTTGCCCAATACAATAGTATGCAAGTGCAGAGGTGCCAGTGTATTTGACCCAGAAGACATGACTTGTTAGGGAGAATTACCTGGGGATGCAGGTGACCCAAAGAATCTTATTTTGTATTTCAATTGCACCAAAAAACTTACCTGATAATGTGGCTGGAAGAGGATATTCCACCGAGCAAATAGCCAACAGAGAGTCTCATGTGACAGGTACAGATGAGCCAGATTTTCTAACCTCTTTAGTACAAGTTGCAAGAGACTCTGACCTAGAAACGTAGGTGTGTTTGGAGATTCTGACCTAGGAAGATGGGACACCAAACAATATCAACTAGAAGTACAATTATACCATCAAGTCATACTTGGAAATGTAGGTATGACAGAAGAATAGTATTTGTCAGTGAAGATGACAAAGATGATGAGTCATTGAGCCTTATCTAGAAGCTCTTATGGTACATATGAACTCATTAGAAAGTCCAGTTTTACAGAGAGGACCTATTGAAAGAGCTTTGAGGACAAGGGAGACTAACCTGGATGTGCAAAAGCACCAGGGTGATTCATCTACAAGGCCAGGTCTGTCCTGAAGAATTATTAGAGGTATAGCAGGGATACAAACCTGAAAGTGATGGTGCATGCAACATGAAAATTCAGCCACATCAGGGCATCTGTCCTGGGAGTTTGGGTGAAAGAGGCAGTCCCATCTGAGCATTACTTAGCACTGGGGAGTCATATCATGTTATATAGCTGCATCAAGAATACAGCCTTGGAAGTGCAGGTATAAAATTGAGACTCACCTAGGAGAAGAAGTGGATCTGGGAATCTTACCATGAAGTACAAATACACTAGACAGTTTTTTTTTTAATCCTAGAGTGAAAGTGCCCAGTGAGTCTTTTGAGGAAGCATTGCAATTTGATCAAGTAAGACTCATCTGGAAATTCAGGTATACTAGGAAGTCTCACTTGGTTATGCAGGTAAACCAAGGCATTTCACCTATTCTCTATTGTGCATCAGGGAATCTGACTTAGAATTTTAAGACCAGAAACAACTACCAGGAAGTCTTTATGGGAATTTCAAGTCTAACAAAAGCCTGTGATCACTCTTTGCATGGAACATTACTGGTGGGCAGGATGCGCTAAATAAAAGGAAAAACAAGGGTATGTTCTGCTTTGAGGACAGGATGAGTACAAAGACCTTTCCTGGGATAAGAATATGGCACAATAGCCATTGACAGGATGATGCTTCTAGCTTTGTGCAAATTGAAGCTAGATAGATACACTGAAATTCGGCAGGAATGCCTCCAATTGCATCCCACCCCAGTTGTGGAGTTCTGAGGGTCAGGAACAAATCAGACTTACAGTGAAAGTAGTTTGCAAATTTGCAATTTCACAGCCATGGAGAATCTGAAATAGAACATGGACCATAATAAAAATCCAGACACATCGACTCCAAAGCCATTCAGAGGAAGAATGCTACACAAACATTTCCCTAAGGGCTCAAGCTGGTGGTGGTGGGGGTACACCAAGAAGACCAGGTTAAACAGCATAGGAGGATGAAGGTGGATGCCTGGGGTGTGGGGGAAGTGTTTCAGAAATGCTGACCACAGATTGTTCTAACTGGATGCCTGTCTCAGCCCTGGCCAGGTGCCAAGAGCTGTCAGTTGAGTGAAAGCAGATAAATTCTTTGGAGAAATGTAAAGATGGAGAAGGACTCTAGTCCTCAGACTGCAGAAACAGCTAGCAGCCTGAAAGGGAAACAGAAAAAAAGAAGCCAGATTATCTCAATGAGATCAGAATAGCCCATCTCAGAAACAGTTACAAATGGGGAGGCTAGGTGAGAAGCAATAAAGAAAGTCAGGCCTCAAGACCAGTCCAGAGCTCTAATACATTACCATCTAGGGAAACCAGACCTGAAATGACCATCCAAGGAAAACCTCTGTTTCATTTGTCCCTTCTACCCTCACTATGTCTAACAGCAAGGACCCAACTGCAGGGAGGAGAGTGGTAACAATTGTCTACAGAAAGCTCTTGACCCTGGATGTGGACATAGGCTCTCTGTCATAGGCTATTCAGTGCCTGGCTCCCCATCCTGCTGTCTTTTTTTCTTTTTGCAGTTTTTTTTTAACTTTATTGCATTATGATGAGAAAAGTTACATGATTTCAATTTGTCTGAATTTGTTAACATTTAAAAACATATTTTAAGTAAAGAGAATTAATCACATTCTTCTTTCCCTTTTTACCCCAACTCCTCTCAGAGACCCCCTCTTCAATACCTACAATATCTTTCTTGTTATATTCCTTAAAATTCATAAAATATTATAATAAAAATGAGTATTATAAAAGTTGTTTGATATAAAACAATCAATTTAACAGTATTATGTAGATGCTTGTCTACAGCAATACTGCAAATATATACACTTTTCTCACTATAAATTTCAAATAACTCCAAACATATTAACTGTATATTTCAAAATAATACACCACTACTAGTATTTTCTTAAATGAACATAAATATGTAAAGTCTTTTTGTTTGTTTGTTTTGTATTTAGTAGAGTTTAAAATCTTGGCTCTTTCTGTGGTACAAGCTTAAAATAAGAACAATTTTTAGACATTGGATTTCATTGTAATAAGGCTGTACTTCAATGACCCTCAAATCACCGAAGGATTTTACCTCCATCGTAGCTAAGCTGAGAGTTGACAGTTCTGCTGCGCCAAGGAATGAATTGTAGGCACGATTTTTGGATACAGACTTCCTGCTATGGTCAAAAAGCTATTTGACTTGAGTTAGTGACTTTATGCTCAGGCCACTGAGAACAGGTTACATTCATTTAAGAAATGGTGTGTGTATTAAGATGGTCTATCCATAAAGTCATTCACCAACTGTTTCAATGAACAATGGTTCTGCATGGAAGGTGGTACAGACATTAGGTGAGGATAAGAATCTGGTTCATTGGCTGTGATGATTTTGAAAAGGATTCATCTCAGAGAAAGAGTAACTTATAAAGTCCTCTTCTTCAAACTTGATACAAGCCTGCTGTCTTGATGTCCTCTATTAGTAGGTCGTGGATGTGTAGGGAAGGGTCCAGCCAGATCCATAGAAAATGTCCAGCAATCCGATTTCAAACCCACAGGAAACATATCACCAAGATGTAGCCAATGAATGAAATGGACAAGTGACAAAAAGTACTACACTGCTGGATGGGGGAAAAGAAAACATTCCCTGAGTCTTGAGATCTCACAGCCAGGACAAATTGTTATGTCAGAAGCTGGGGTAAAGATGGCACAGAAATTATGGAAGTGTCCAACCAATGACTGTTCCAGCTTGAGACCCACAGTATGAGAGGTACCCTACCCCTGACACTGCCTAGAGGGCCAGGACCCTGCCCTTGGATAGCTTAGAGACCTAGGATAGAACCAAATATGACCAGAAAAAAAGGTCAATGAAGTGGATCCTAACGATATTCTGCTATACAGAGATTAATGCCCAGTTTAATTATCATCAGAGAGGCTTTATCCAGCAACTGATGGAAACATACAGAAACCCATAGCCAAACATTAGTTGAAGCTCAAGGAGTCTTATGGAAGAGGTGGGGAGGAAGGGTAGTAAGAACCAGAGGGGTCAAGGACATCACAAGAAAACCCCTAGAATCTATTAACATGGGTTCATAGAGGCTCACAGAGACTGAAAAACCAACCAGGGAGCATGCATGGGTCTGATCTGGGCCCTTAGCACATACGTTATAGTTGTGTAACTTGATCTTCTTATGAGACTCCCAATAGTGGGAGCAGGGGCTGTGTCTGCCTCTTGTCTGCTTTTCCTTTCCTCCTACTGATTTGCCTGGTCCAACCTTGATTTGAGGGGATGTGCCTAGTCTTGTTGCAACATTGTTATGCAATGTTCAGTTGATATCCCTGGGAGGCCTACTTCTTTTCTGAAGAGAAAGGAGGACAAAGAGTAGATTTGTGGGGAAAGGGGAGTTGGGTAGGAGGGACTTGGAGGAAAGGAGGGAGAGGAAACTGCCATCAGGATTTAAAAAAAAAAAAGAAAAAAAGATGTCACAGCCATAGAACAATAAGACAGGCATCAAGAAAAACGTCCATCCAAGTGAGACCTTGGAAATGAAGCTGGGCTGAGAGTTGGCGTGCTTGGGGCCTACCCATCAGCACCACATTTCTTATCTTCTTCTCTAGCTTTTAAAACAAATCCAAGAAAAAGATTGAAAGACAAAGCTGGGGAGCTGTACCAGGAGTTGTTATTTGAGGATGATAAGATACAGCCTAGAGATAGCGTTGATGCCGCTGAGAACTCGTGAGCTCTAGCAATCAAATGAAAGGTACAGAAAGCTCCAGGAAGATGGAGAAAATAGAAACAAGCAGACTTACAAAAGCTTGGGGTTTTTTTTCCCCCTGATCGTGGGCCAAGCTTCTCTGTA
>JADRCD010070676.1:0-10544 GCA_019843815.1 Montemys delectorum | reverse complement strand
TTTAATTTTGTTGAAAGACTACTTTCTTGCTTTTCCATTTCTTATCCTTTGAAGGGCTGGATTTGTGCAAATATATTGTGTAAATTTGTTGTTTTGTCATGTAATACCTTGGTTTCTCCATCTATGGTAATTGAAAGTTTTTCTGAGTATAGTAGCCTTGGGTGACTTTTGTGTTCTCTTAGGGTATGTATGACATCTGCTAAAGATCTTCTGGTTTTCATAGTTTCTTGCAAGAATTCTGGTGCAATTCTAATAGGTCTGCCTTTATATGTTACTTGACCTTTTTCCCTTACTGCTTTTAATATTCTTTATTTGATTCGTGCATTGGGTGTTTTGATTATTATGTGACTGGAGGAATTTCTTTTTTCTAGTCCAGTCTATTTGGAGTTCTGTAGGTTACATGCATGTTCATTGGCATCTCTTTCTTTAGGTTAGTGGAGTTTTTTCCTATACTTTTGTTGAAGATATTTTCTGGCCCTTTAATTTAGAAATCTTTACTCTCTTCCATACTTATTATCCTTAGGTTTGGTCATCTCATTGAGTACTGGATTTCTTGGATATTTCAGTTTAGGAACTTTTTACATTTTGTGTTTTCCTTCACTGTTGTGTCTATGTTTTCTATGGTATCTTCTCCATCTGAGATTCTCTCTTCTATTCCTTGTATTCTGTTAGTGATACTTGCATCTATGATTCCTGACTTCTTGCCTAGATTTTTCTGTCTCCAGTGTTGTTTCTGTTTGTGATTTCTTGATTGTTACTACTTTCATTTTTAGATTGTGGATGAGTTTTTCAGGTCTTTCCCCTGTTTTGTTGCATTTATCTGTAATTCTTTAAGGGATTTTTGTGTTTCCTCTTTAAGAGCTTCTACATGTTTACCTGTGTCCTCCTGTATTTCTTTAAGGGAGTTACTTATATCCTTCTTAAAATCCTCTATCAGCATCATGAGATATGATTTTAAATCCAAATCTTGCTTTTCAGGTATGTTGGTATATCCAGGACTTGCAGTGTTTGTTGGCAGTACTGGGTTCTAATGATGCCAAGTAGTCTTGGTTTCTGTTGTTAAGATTCTTGCATTTGCCTTTGAATCTCTGCTACTAAATGTTTTTGGTGTCTCTGGCTGGAGCTTGTTCTTCCTGTGTGTTTGTAAGTGTGTCAGCACTCCTGGGGGATCAGCTCTATCCTGGCAAGACCTGTGCATAGGGTGCTGTGGATCAGTTGTACCTCCTGCATGCAGATAGATGCAGGATACCTCCTGGGTGCAGATAAATGCAGGAAGGACCCAGTCCTAGCTGTTCTGCCTCTTCTGTGGCCTTTGTACTGTTGGCTGGTCCTGCCTTACACAGTCACTGGAGAGAAAATGGCAATCTTAAGTGAGTCCTGGGGTCAGAGCACTTCCTGGAAATAAGCTCTCCACTGGTTAGAATGGTGCACAGAGGGCTGTAGAGCAGCCCTACTGCCTGGGTGTCCATTTTTCTTTTTTTAAATTTTATTAATTAATTTATTTTTTTACACTCCATATTTTATCCCCCCCATTTACCCTCTAACTGTAGAAAAGTATAATTTTTTTTAAAGCAAGAGAAATATAATCATTCTTATTTATTATGGAATTTTATAATATCATTTACTTATTATGGATCATTTGACTGTTCTATCTAAAATTATTATCAATATAAAGCAGTGGAAATTTTATTGTCAAATATTCATTATATACACTAATGGGATTTGAACACTTTCATTCACATATATCATATAATTTACCTATACCCTTTTACCTATACTATCCTGTAAGAACTTTTGATGTGATATGTTAAATTTTTATTTATTTGATTTCTTTGTATGTAGAAGGTTTTTATTTTGTATTCTATATTGGCAATATTATATTTTATGTTTCCTTTAAATTATTTAGATATTATCAACTTTAGTTGTTAGAACACATAAACTTTACAGCCAGTTTATAGTCTATTTTGTCCCTAATTTTTTTTTGATATTTATTTATTTACATTTCAAGTGTTATTCTCTTTCCCGGTTTTTCCTCTGCAAACCCCATATCTCATACCCCCTTATCCTGCTTCTATGAGGGTGCTCCCCCACATGCCCATTCACTCCTATCTCACTGGCCTAGCTTTCCCCTCCACTAGGGCAACAAGCCTTCACAGGACCATGGGCCTCCCCTCCCATTAATGTCAGAGAAGGCCTCTTCAGCTCCTTCAGTCCTACCCCTAACTCCTCCATTAGGGTCCACCTGTTCAGTCTGATGGTTGGCTTTGAGCATCCACATCTGTATTAGTCAGGTTCTGGCAGAGCCTCTCAGGCAACAGCTATATCAGCTCCTGTCAGCAAGCACTTCTTGTCATCAGAAATAGTGTCTGTGTTTGATACATAGGCTAGATTCCCAGGTAGGGCAGTCTCTGAATGATGACCTTTCCTTCAGTCTCTGTCCTATTCTTTTTCCCTTTATTTCCTTTAGACAGGAGCAATTCTGGGTTAAAATTTTGCTGGGTAGCCCCATCCCACACTGGAGGATAGCATGCCTAGCCTCTGGATATGATTTCTATTGTGGATAGCCCTCTGGCTATTTATAATTTGATGCCAATTCCCCTGGGAGGGGCTGTGAACAAAGAATGAGTCAGCACTCATTTGCAGGTGATTTCCTGCAAACCTTCCCACTTTAATTTGTAAAATAAAGGCTAGAGGGCAGAGGAAGAGAAGGAGGAGCTGAAAGTTGGGGGAGAAAAGAAGGAGGTGTGGGAGAGAGAGAGGACAACTGAGGAGTAGGTGAAAGGAAAGAGGAGTAGAAACACATGGAGAAACTGCAAGTTATAAGGGGTTTCATAGATGGGGAAGTTGGTAGTGTAGTGGTAGATTTGCCCAATCTACGCACACAGCTTTTATTCATATTAATTGAGTTTTGTTTTCATATTTGTGTTGGAGAATTAGTGCAACAGGTCTCCTCCCCTTTGTGGGGTATTCCCACTAATGTCATTCCTGTGGGGACCTTGGAGGCTCTTGATTTCCTGGAATCTGGGACTTTCAGGTTGCTACTCCCAGTTCCCCATCCCCCATTGCTACACATCTCTGTTCAATTTCCTGACCCTCTCTACATCTTCTCCATCTCCTTCTATACCTGATTCTGCCCCCTTTTTCCCCTTCCCCCTCCCCTCTTCCTCCCAAGTACCTCCCACATTCTACTTTATTTGACTATATTGTTCCCTCTTCTAATAAGGACTGAGGCATCCACTCTTTGGTCTTCTTCTTGAGCTTCATGTGGTCTACTAGTTGTATAATGGGTATTCCACACTCTGCCTAATGTCCACTTATCAGTGAGTACATATAATGTGTGTTCTTTTGTGACTGAGTTACCTTACTCAGGATATTTTCTAGATCCATTCACTTGTCTGTGAATTTGGTGGAGTCATTGTTTTTAATAGCTGAGTAGTACTCCATTGAACACCCATGGACAGGATCCTTCCACTTTACTTCTGTGGCCCGAAGCTAACCCTGTACCACAGCTCTCCATAGCCAAATTTTACCCAGAGAGAGTTGGTCTCCCAAGAATGCTGACACTTAGGCTTATAGGAAGGTTCAAGCTACAGTCAGAAACAGCAAGACCAGTTAACACCACAGATAACCAGATGGAAAGAAACAAGGACAAGAACATTAACAACAGAAACCAAGGCTACTTGGTATCATCAAAGCCCAATTCTCCCACCACAGCAAGCCTTGGATACCTCAACACACAGGAAAAGCAAGACTCTGATTTAAAAATCACATTTCATGATGATGATAGAGGACACTAAGAAGGAGAAAATAACTTCCTTAAAGAAATACAGGAGAGCACAGGTAAACAGGTAGCAGCCCTTAAAGAGGAAACACAAAAAATCCCTTAAAGAATTATAAGAAAACACAATCAAACATTTGAAGGAATTGAACAAAACCATCCAAGATCTAAAAATGAAAGTAGAAACAATAAAGAAATCACAAAGGGAGACAACCCTGGAGTTAGAAAACCTAGGAATGAGATAAAGAGTCATAGATGCAAGTATAACCAACAGAATACAAGAGATAGAAGAGAGAATCTCAGGTGCAGAAGATACCATAGAAAACCTTGACACAATAGTCAAAGAAAATGCAAAATGCAAAAAGATCCTAACCCAAACATCCAGGAAATCCAGGACAAAATGAGAAGACCAAACCTAAGGATAATAGGTATAGAAGAGTGTGAAGATTCCCAACTGAAAGGACCAGTAAATATCTTCAACACAATTATAGAAGAAATCTTCCCTAACCTAATCTTGTTTATTATTGTGGCTGGGATGCCTGCATGTGCAAAGTTCTACTTCAGCAGAACCACCTAGAACTGGCTGAGTGTACAGTGGCTGTAGAAAGAACTGTCTGTAATCAGCATGTTAGGTGGCACACCCTTTTTTATGTGTCTGTGTAATATTCTTCTTTCTTCTTTCATATCATCTCAAATAAATCTGATATAGTTTTAGGAAGTTTATTTAGTAAAGCAAATTATGCACTCCAAGAAAAGTTATGGGTAAGCTCTATAAAAAGGGTGTTGAACATCAGACATGCTGTGGTCTTTTAGAAATTTTATAAATATTTATAATAAATGTATCAAATTTATGGGAGTAAGATGTGACTCCTGCCATCTCTTCTTTATTTGTTTATCTGGATATGAGCAGTATGTTAGAGAAATTATTCCCATGATCCTTTTCACTCACCGAAGGAGGTTAAAACTGTAATACAAATGGTATATAAATGAAGCCTGTTGTATACCCTTTGTTTAGGTACATGTAAATAAGGAAATTCATTGTGTTAGTTTTTGAAACAGTATGAAAACTTAGCTGCATCTTCATAGAAGCTTAACTATTATGGGCCATTCTGACCATGAAAAAAAAATTATCATGATACAGCTAAAATTTTCTTCAGTTAAATTCTACTTTATTTCTTGTTTATTTCTATAACACTTAACCATCATTCTGGTGACAACAGAAAAAAAAAGAAACAAAAAACAAAACTCAAAACCATCAAAAGGAGGATGCTTGAATTCTAGGGAAATTTCCTGGCTATTGCTAGAAAATGAAGGGAATAAATTAGCTTATTGTTCTCATCAATCAATCAATTAATTATATAGGATAGAAGATACATAGATATCCATGACCATCCTGATTTCTAGGAGTTAAGAAATGGACATTTTAAATTTGTCCCTTACTTCTCCTTTTCATTTTGAAAGTGTTTTATGGCTTACTTATTTTACATATAATATTTTGTCTATATCTATATTTGTACACTAAATGAATTCCTAGAACCTATAAAGATTAGAAGAGAATATTGGATTCTGTGGAACTGGACTTACAAGTGAGTCATAATGTGGATGCTTAGAACTAAAGCCAGGTCCTCTGCAAAAACAAGTGGGCCAAGAACAGCAGTATACTTTAAAATCCAGTTAATGTTGTGCCTTTTTGTTTATACCCCAATCACAAAAGATAAAAAGCACCTAGTTTGAGTCAGAACTGGTAACAATTCTATATATAATCCATTGTTTCTTGTTCATATATCTCATATTTGTTAAATATTTGATATTTAAAAATAATATTAACTGGGTACAATGAGGAAAATTTCAATAGTTTTGATGCTGCTTTTGCTCTTTATTCTTACTCAAGGTCTTTTATAAACTATGTAAAATATTTGCTTTGTAATCTGTGAAAAAATGAAATATTTCTTGGCTGGTCAATCTTAACTTAGTGATAATAAGATATACATAAACATCAGGAATCAATGTCTTACATCTGCTAAAAAAAGATACTATGTAATTTGGTCATGGCTTCAACATTCAGCCAGGTACTAGATGATATAGACTTTACTTATTGCTTGTTATGATCCACACTATCACCCAAAAGTAAGAATTTAGTGATCACTTAATTCTTCCTTTTCTACTGTATAACCTTGCATATACAACATACACATATGCATGAATTCCTAATTTTCCAGAAATATATTAGAACTTTGTATAAACTCTGTGGATGTCATAACAGACATTATATGCCTAATTTTTGTTATTTGTTCAATCTATTGTCATTGTGTCTGGCACTTATAGTTAAAAACAGTTCTAACAACATTGAGAAATAGATTTTTTTCAATAGATGATCGAGAAAGGCAAATGTTACTATAAAATTATTTAGGAATTTTTCATGTGTTTTCTGGTATTTGTATAGCTTATAAGTATGACTTCAATATCATAGTACTATTAAAACAAGATATGCATTTCATCTTTTGTGACAGGAACAGAACTAGAAAGATGGCTCAGTCATTGAGAATGATTCATTATGTTCCATAGTAATTAGGTTCTGCTCTGAACATGTACAGAGTTGCTCAAAACCTTTTGTAATTCTATGGTCACTAGGCACACACATGATACACAAACATACACAGAAAAAATACCCATACACATAAAATACAAATAAATTATTCAGTCTTAATTTTTAAAATTAAATCTAAATATATTTTCTGCTTTCCCCTTTCTCCTTCCATTCCTTCTTATATACAACTGCTTCTTCAATTTTTCCAAAAATTCATGAACTTTGGTGTCTTTTCTTTTTTTTCCCCTGAGGGGAACCTGGGAAAGGAGATATTGTAAATAAAGTAAACATCTAATATAAAAAAAAGAAAAACAATAAAATAAAAAACTAAAACAATCCCCTCTTCCCTCCCCACTTCCTTTGCTCACCATACCACCACCTCCTGCTTACTGGCCCTGGCATTCCCCTACACTGGGGCATAGAACCTACACAAGACCAAGGGCCTCTCCTCCCATTGATGACCAACTTAGCCATCCTCTGCTATACATATACTGCTGGAGGCATTAGTTCCACCATGGGACTGGGAGCTATGAGGGTACTTGTTAGTTCATATTGTTGTTTGTCCTAAGGGGCTGCAAACCCTTTAGATCCTTGGGTCCTTTCTATAGCTCCTTCATTGGGAAACATGTACTTAGTCCAATGGATGGCTGTGAGCCTATACTTCTGTATTAGTCAGGTACTGTCAGAGCCTCTCAAGAGACAGCTATATCAGTCTCCTGTCAGCAAGCACTTGCTGGCATCCACAATAGTATCTAGATTTGATGACTGAATATGGGAAGGATTCTCAGGTGAACAGTCTCTGAATTGTCCTTCCTTTGGTCTCTGATCCATAGTTAGTCTCTACAACTCCTTTCATGGGTACTTTGTTCCCCCTTTAAGAAGGAATGATTTATCCACACTTTGATCTTCCTTCTTTTTAAGTTTCTGATGGTTTGTGGTTTGTATTTTGTGTATTTCGAACTTCTAATATCCACTTATCAGAGAATGCATACCATGTATGATCTTTTCTGATTGGGTTACCTCACTCAGGGATAATATTCTCTAGGTCCATCCATTTCTAGACCTGATCAGTGACCAATTAAATTGTCAATTTTGGAGAAGGTACCATCAGGTTCTGAGAAGAAGGTATATCCTTTTGTTTTAGGATAAAAAGTTCTACAGATAGCTGTTAAATCCATCTGTTTCATAACTTCTGTTAGTCTCACCATGTCATTGTTTAGTTTCTGTTTCCATGATCTGTCCATTGCAGAGAGTGGGGTGTTGAAATCTCCCACTACTATTATGTGTGGTGTAATGTGTGCTTTGAGCTTCAGTAAAGTTTCTTTTATGAATGTAGATGCCCTTGCATTTGGCGCATAGAGGTTCAGAATTGAAAGTTCCTCTTGGTAGATCATAAGTTTGATGAATATGAAATGTCCCTCCTCATCTTTTTTGATCACTTTATGGTGAATGTTGATTTTATTCAGTATTAGAATGGCTATTCCAGCTTTTTTCTTGAGATGATTTGCTTGGAGAATTGTTTTCCAGCCTTTTATTCTGAGGTAGTGTCTGTCTTTGTCACTTAGGTGGGTTTCCTGTATGCAACAAAATGTTGGGTCCTGTTTATGTACCCAGTCTGATAGTCTATGTCTTTTCATTGGGGAATGGAGTCCATAGATATTAATAGATATTAAGGAAAGGTAATTTTTGCTTCCTTTTATTTTTGTTGTTAGACTTGGAAATCTGTTCATCTGCCTATCTTCTTTTAATTTTGTTGGGAAATTACTTTTTTGTTTTTCTAAGATGTAGTTTCCCTCCTTGTGTTGAAGTTTTCCATTTATTACCCTTTGGTGGACTGGATTTGTTCAAACACATTATGTAAATTTGGTTTTGTCAAGGAAAACTTTGGTTTCTTTATCTATGGTAATTGAGAGTTTTGCTGGGTATAGTAGCCTGTTCTGGCATTTGTTCTCTTAAGGTCTGTATGACATCAACCCAGGATCTTCTGGCATTCATAGTCTCTGGCAAGAAGTCTAGTTTAATTCTGATAGTTCTGTCTTTATATGTTATTTGACCTTTTTCCCTTACTGCTTCTAATATTCTTTCTTTGTTTTGTACATTTGGTGTTTTGACTATTATGTAGCAGGAGGAATTTCTTTTCTGGTCCAGTCTATTTGGAGTTGTATAGGTTTCTTGTCTGTTCATGGGCATTACTTTCTTTAGGTTAGGGAAGTTTTCTTCTATAATTTTGTTGAAGATATTTACTGGCCCTTTAAGATAGAGGTCTTCACTCTCTTCTATACCTATTATCCTTAGGTTTAATCTTCTCATTGTGTCCTGGATTTTCTGGATGTTTTGGGTTAGGAGGTTTTTGCATTTTTGTGTTTTCTTTGACTGTTGTGTCAATGTTTTCTGTGGTATCTTCTATACCTGAGATTCTCTCTTCTATCTCTTGTATTTTGTTGGTGATGCTTGCATCTGTGACTCCTGATTTCTTTCCAAGGTTTTCTATCTCCAGAGTTGTCTTTCTTTGTGGTTTCTTAACTTTTCTACTTCCATTTTTATGTCCTGGATGGGTTTGTTCTGATCCTTCACCTGCTTGATGGTATTTTCCTGAAATTCTTTAAGGGATTTTTGTGTTTCCTCTTTAAAGGCTTCTACTTGTTTACTTGTGTTCTCTTGTAATTCTTTAAGGGAGTTTTGTGTTTCTTCTGTAAGGGCTTGAACTTCTTTACCTCTGTTCTCCTGTATATCTTTAAGGGAGTTATTTATGCTCTTAGTAAATTCCTCTATCACCATTATGAGGTATGATTTTAGACCCAAATCTTGCTTTTCTGGTGTTTTGGGATATCCAGGACTTGCTGTGGTAGGAGAACTAGGTTCTGATGAAACTAAGTAGTCTTGGATTTTGTTGGTAATATTCTTGCATTTGTCTTTCGCCATCTGTTGATCTCTGGTGGTAGATGTTCTTGCTATCTCTGGCTAGAGCTTGTTCCTTCTGTGGGTCTGTAAGCCTGTGTCAGCACTTATAGGAGATCAGCTCTCCTCAGGTAAGACCTGTGTGCAGTGGGCTATGGATCAGTCATCCCTCCTGAGTCCTGAGGTAAGAACAAATCCTGGAGACAGTCTCTCCACTTGCATGGAAGGGGCAGAGAGGGCTGTGGATCTGCAGTACCTCCTCCTAGGTGAAGAGGGAGGTAAAAAGGATCCTGGGCAGGCTGCCCTGCCACTTCTGAGGCCTGTGCCTCCTGGCTAGTCCTGCCTTAGTGTGGGGGAGTGAACAATTCTGACAGCTGGAGTCCAGTAGAGCAGAGCCACCTTGGAACACTGGAGACCCACTGAGCAATGTAAATTTGCTTATAAGGGATGGTAGGCATTTGGTGATTTGCTCCTGATACCAATGGCACAGATTTCAGCCCTGACCACTCACAGCTGCCCCTGTAGGAGATGTGTGCTCTATCAGCCAAACACTGTCTCAAAATCCCAGCATTCTAACTGGACCTTACACACAGTCATCTGACCACAAGCCAGGCATGCCATGCCCCATACAATAAAAGGGGTGGTTTGCCCCCTCCTTACTCTCTTACTTCTCTTACCCTTCCTTTCTTACTCCCTTGTCCTCTTGCTCTTCTCTCTCTTGTTATCTCCCTCTCTCTCTCCTCTCTCTGCTCTTTGTTCTCTTCTCTGCCTTTCTCCCTCTCCTTCTTCTCTCTCTCCTTCCTCTCCTTTCCTTTTCTCTGCTTAATTAGCATATTTTCCTTCCTACAATAAAATAACTCATTCATCCATTGTCTCCTTTTTAATTAAGGTGCCCTGCAGCAAACAGGTCAGCCCCAGGGGAGAAAGAGAGAGACCTGGGCCTCAGCAGCAGGCCCCCTGCCACCAGGAAAAGAGAGAGAGCCTTATCCAGGCAGGGGCCACAGCCCAGGCCCCCTGCTTTTGGAACAACACCTTTGAAGGTCACTGGAGAGAAAATGGAGATCTCACCTGAGTCTCTGAATTGGAGCACTCCCCAAAGGCAAGCTCTCTGCTTGTGGGGAAGGGGCAGAGAGGGCTGTGGATATACAGAACCTCCTCCTAGGTGAAGAGGGAGGTAGAAAGGATCCTGGGCCAGCTGCCCTGCTGCTTCTCTGGTCATTTTTCTTTAATTGTTGTTACGCGCGCACACACACACACACACACACACACACACACACACAC
>JADRCD010070675.1:0-12026 GCA_019843815.1 Montemys delectorum | reverse complement strand
AGTTAAACATTAAGAAAATGCTAATTTCAAGCACAGTGAGAAAAACTGTCAATAATATTTCCATGATGTTTGTAGAACATGATTTTAATATTTTCAACCATTGATATTCAACAAACAGAATAGTTATTTTAAGATATATTTTGTTGTTATGTCTCCTTTTTCATCTCTGATTTTTTAAAATTTGAATACTGTCTCTGTGCCCTCTGTTTAGTCTGGCTAAGAGTTTATCTATCTTGTTGATTTTCCCAAGGAACCAGCTCCTGGTTTTGTTGATTCTTTGTATAGTTCTTTTTTGTTTCTATTTGGTTGATTTCAGCCCTGACTTTGATTATTTCCTGCCCTCTACTCCTCTTGGGTGTATTTGCTTCTTTTTATTCTAGAGCTTTGAGGTGTGTTGTCAAGCTGCTGGTGTAAGCTCTCTCCAGTTTCTTTTTGGAGGCACTTAGAGCTATGAGTTTTCCTCATACCACTGCTTTCATTGTGTCCCATAAGTTTTGGTATGATGTGTCTTTATTTTCATTAAATTATAAAAAGCCTTTAATTTCTTTCCTTATTTCTTCCTTGACTAAGTTATCATTGAGTAGAGCTTTGTTCAACTTCCATGTATATGTGTGCTTTTCATTGTTTTTGTAGGCATTTAAGATCAGCCTTAGTTCATGGTGATCTGATAGGGTGCATGGGATTATTATTAATCTTCTTGGATCTGTTGAAGCTTGTTTTGTGACCAATTATATGGTCAATTTTGGAGAAGGTACCATGAGGTGCTGAGAAGAAGGTATATTCTTTTGCTTTAGGATGAAATGTTCTATAAATGTCTGTTAGATTCATTTGGTTCGTAACTTCTATGAGTCTCACTGTGTCTCTGTTTAGGTTCTGTTTCCATGATCTGTCCATTGCTGACAAATGGGTGTTGAAGTCTTCCACTATTATTGTTTGGGGTGCGATGTGTATTTTGAGCTTAGTAAAGTTTCTCTTATGAATGTGGGTGCCCTTACATTTGGAGCATAGATGTTCAGAATTGAGAGTTCATCCTGGTAGATTTTTCCTTTGACAAGTATGAAGTGTTCTTCCTTATCTTTTTTTGATAACTTTTGGTTGAGAGTTGATTTTATTCAATATTAGATTAGCTACTCCAGCTTATTTCTTGGGAACATTTACTTGGTAAATTGTTTTCCAACCTTTTACTTTGAGGCAGTGTCTGCCTCTGTCACTGAGGTGCATTACCTGTATGCAGCAAAATGATGGGTCCTGTTTACTTATCCAGTCTATTAATCTATGTCTTTTGTGGGGAATTGAGTCCATTGGTGTTAAGAGATATTAAGGAAAAGTGATTACTACTTCCTGATATTTTTGTTGTTAGATGTGGAATTATGTTTGTATGACTGTCTTCTTTTGGGTTTGTTGAAAGATTACTTTCTTGCTTTTTCTAGAATGTAGTTTCCCTTCTTGTATTAGTGTTTTCTATCTATCATCATTTGTAGGTCTGGATTTGTAGAAAGACACTGTGTAAATTTTGTTTTGTCATGGAATATCTTGTTTTCTCCATCTATGATAATTGAGAATTTTGCTGGGTATAGTACCCTGGGCTGGTATTTGTGTTCTTGTAGGGTCTGTATCCCATCTGCCCAGGATCTTCTAGCTTTCATAGTCTTCTGGTGAGAAGTCTGGTGTAATTCTGATAGGCCTGCCTTTATATGTTACTTGACCTTTTTCCTTTACTGCTTTTAAAATTCTTTCTTTGTTTAGTGCATTTGGTGTTTTGATTATTATGTGATGGTAGCAATTTCTTTTCTGGTCCAGTCTATTTGGAGTTCTGTAGGCTTCTCGTATGTTCATGGGCATCTCTTACTTTAGGTTAGCGAAGTTTTCTTCCATAATTTTGTTGAAGATATTTACTGGCCCTTTAAGGTGGAGGTCTTCACTCTCTTCTATACCTATTATCCTTAGGTTTGGTCTTCTCATTGTGTCCTGGATTTTCCTGGATGTTTTGGGTTAGGAGCTTTTTGCTTTTTGCATTTTCTTTGACTGTTGTGTCAATGTTTTCTATGATATCTTCTGCACCTGAGATTCTCTCTTCAAGGTGCAATGAAAATTGTAGAAGGTATCCTTTGGGGGGATGATCATTTAACTCAATTATTCTCAGTACTTTGCCAACTTAAGAATTTCTGAATTAACTTTTGTCCACTATCAAAGAAGGTTCTTTGGCCAAGATTGAGAGCAGCACCAATTTTATGAGGCAGCTGCTGGCAAGCTATGCTGCATTGAAAGATGAAGTTCTTAGATATCTCTCTTTTTTGCAGGCTTCTCCTGGCCCCATGTTTGTAAGTTGGAGCAAATAACTTCAACAATCTCTTTGTTTTTGTGTTTCTGGCATGTTGGGGGCAGCACTTAAGTCCTTTTCTGGTCCACTTTAGTGTCTTCTAATTCCTGATCATGTAAATGCTGTTACATTATGCTCCAGAGTTTGAAGATGGTTATTTTGTATAGTTACAGTGAAATTAAAAATTCATAGGTGGAATGACTTACTACTGGAATGTTCTACCCTACCCACTTTCATTATGTCTACCCTTCTTCTTCCCTTTTTCTACTTTTTGCCAAACTGTCTCACTCGTTTCTTGTCCCTATTGTTTTATCCAAATGTTTACTAGTCTTTTATCTACCATTTTTCTCTCAATAAAATATTAATCACTGGTCTTCTGCTTTCCCCCCACTCATACCCATAATAACTAATTCCTTTGTGCACTCAACATAGTAATTACCCCTTTATTTACCAAAATGCAATTTAAGGGGTGATTGATTTTTATTTGACTATTACTATTTTCATAGTGGGGGTACCCTTCCATGATAATTGTTTTTTCAAACAATAGTCTACTTTAAATGATGTACTATAGTGTGATGGTTTGTATATGATTGGCCTAGAGGGTGGCACTATTAGAAAGTGTGGCCTTGTTGGAGTAGGTGTGTCACTGTGGGTGTGGGCTTCAATACCCAAGGCCTAGCTGCCTGGAAGTCAGTATTCTACTAGCAGCCTTCAGGTGAAGATGTAGAACTCTCTTCTCCTCCTGCACCATGCCTGCCTGGATGCTGCCATTCCTGCCTTGAAGATAATGGACTGAACCTCTGAACCTGTAAGCCAGCCCCAACTAAATGTTTGCCTTATAAGAGTTGCCTTGGTCATGGTGTCTGTTCACAACAGTAAAACCCTAAGACAGAAGTTAGTAACAGGGACTGGGGTATTGCTTCGATAGCTTTGACCATGCTTTTGTTTGGAAGAATGTGGATTTTGGAACTTTGGATTTGGAAAGCTTTAAATGGAGCTTAATGTGCCATCCTAGTAAGAATATAGAAGATTTGTTGCTGGGAGTAATTTGAACAGTGTAAACCTGGCCCAAGAGGTTTCAGAGGAGAAGAATTTCAGTACCTGGCACAAAGACTGTTTTGTGGTAATTTGGTGAAGAATATTGCTACCTTTTGCCCTTGAAGAGTCTGAGGCTAAGATGAAGAGACTCAGATTAATTGCATCGACAAAGAAAGTCTCAGAAATGCCCACAATAGACTTTGTTTTCTGGTTAAGTCTTGTGAAGAGCATTTTAATCAAGCACAGCAAGCTGAAAAAGGAAAAATATAAAATACATAGTTCAAGTATTAAAGAGGCTCCAAGAAGTGAAATGGGGCTGAATCCTGTGTTCTAGGAGATAAAAGAATAAAGGAGTGGGACTTTGGGGCACAATCCTAGCCAGCTAAATTTAGGTCCAGGCATGGTGGTACACACCTTTAATCCTAGGAGATGAGCCAGGCAGATCTCTGAGTTCAAAGCCAGCCTGGGACAGAGCAAGTTATAGGTGAAGAAAAGCATAAGTTCAGGCACCTTTAATTCCAGGAGACAAGCATGTAGATCTCCGAGTACAAGGTCAATCTACAGAGCAGAATCCAGGATAACCAACCTTAGGCAAGAAAGGAGTTGGAAAACAGAAAGCTAGTGATAATGTAATAAACTAAAGGAGCCATGTTCCAGCCCCTACAAGCAGCAGAACCCAGCAGCTTTGGCCATGCGGCTCTAGCTTTAGAGTAAAAAATAAAAGAGACTACTGGGATAACTGGTGATAGCTGGAGCTAAGAAATTAGTGATGATTAAGAAGAGATCAGCATCACTGAGGTGACATCTTCTGGGAAGTGTTTTCTGAGAGCACAAAGAAGCTGTGTTCCAGAGATAGCCAAGATTGTGTATCTCATACTGCAGCTACACTTGGTAATGTGTAAGAGTCACCAAGGTGGTACTGGTTTTGAAGACATGAAAGGGTCATGAAGGGCAGCTGAAGCTTGGCATTGTGAGAGGCCATGGAAGGCCATTGGTGAAGGTACAGCCTCAGTTGTAGTTGATGGCCCATGACTGAAGGCGTCATGCAAAGGACTTGAGGTTTGGCATCACAAAGGAGCCCATGAGAAGCTCCTGGTGAAGCCTAGCTGCAGCAGAAGACCTCAGAGTACTGGAGATGGTAGTACCATGGAATGATCACCAAGAACAGCAGCAGCAGCAACAGGGTGCTCACATACATGAAATAAATAAATCTTAAAAAAAAAACAAATGGTATGAACACAAAGATGTAGATTAATCTCCAAGCATTAATACTTTGTGCCCTTGATATAACACATCCGCCAATAGACAGAACACTTGAACAAAGTAAACTGAAAATATTGAACTAAAGGATACCATAGAATGAGTTGATCAAACAGAAATTTATGATGGTTAGTGCTAATTGTCAATGTGACAGAATCTAGAATTACCTGTGAGATGGTCCTCTGGGCATGCCTATGGGAGGTTTGTTTGTTTGCTTTTTTTTTTTATTTTTTAAGAAACTATTTTATTTAGAAACCAAACACTAAAGAATACACATTCTTTTCACTCACCAATAGTGTGCTGGCTAATTTGATATCAACCTGACACATCTGTAGTCATCTGACAGAAATTAGTACAAGGATTATAGGGTATTGCTGTGCCAGATGTGACCATGTTGCTTTTGAGAGAATTGTGGAAGGGCTTCGGAACTTTGGGCAAGAAAAGCCACTGATTGCTCAAAGCTTGGTACATTTTTCTGTGGGAACCTGGAAGAAAAGAGTGTTGACAGACATGTAAATAATAGAATATTGGCTTGTGAACATCCAGAGGGAACTGTGAGAGTTTCATAAACACCATTGGAGCTGTTGCATGTTTACTGTGTTAAATTAAGTTTCTGTTATTCTATCCAGCTAGAGCTGAAGAGTCAATCGGAATTAACAAGAGACCAGTACCACAGAAATGAAACTTTTGCTTTACTGGGACAATTGATGCTGGTTAGCTGCAGCTAAGAAATTAGTGGTGATTAAAAGACCAGCATCACTGAGGTGAAATCTTTTGGGAAGTGTTTCCTGAGAGTCAACATCCAGAAGCTGTGTTCCAGAAGTGACCACAGTTGTACCTTGCACTGGCAGCCAAACTTGATAGTACAAGGCTAATCCAGGTGGTATTGGTTTTGAAGGCATGAAGGGATTATGAAGAGCAGCTGAGACTTGGCATTGTAAGTGTCCAAAAAAGGCCATTGATAAAGTTGCAGCCTCAATAGCAGTTGAAGGTCCAGTATCAAAGGGGCTACACATAGAAGCTGAAGCTTGGCACCATGAAGTGAACACTGGAGAGGTAGCCCAGGCAGCCCAGTTACAGCAGAAGATCCAGCATTTTTGAGATGCCGGGACCATAGGATAAACACCAAGAACAGCAGCAGTGGAAGAATGGCCTGAGCATCAAAGACAAGTGTGTGTGCTGCTGAGGGCAGAGCTGGACAAGTGACTCAAGCCCACTTGGAGAAGACTAGAAAATTGTGAATGGATCCCGGATAATTGGACATTGGGTTATTTATGCTGTTGGAGTTCGGGTTTGCTTTGATCTGACTGAGACTGTGCCCTCATTCTTCCCTCTTAAAGAAATAAAGTATTTAGTTTAGTTTTAATTTTACAGAAGCCCAGAGTTGAAAGACTTCAAATTCTTCAAAAGGAGATTTGGGAGTTTTCACAGACTTTAGATTTTAAGAGACAGGATATTTCTTTTTCTTTTTTCTTTTCTTTTCTTTTCTTTTCTTTTCTTTTCTTTTCTTTTCTTTTCCTTTCTTTTCTTTCCTTTCCTTTCTTTCTTTTTTTTTTTGGCCTGGTCTCAAAATTTTATTTTATTTTACTTTTTGATATTTTCTTTATTTACATGTCATATGATTTCTCCTTTCCCAGTTTCCCCTCCAAAAACAAACAAACAAACAAACAAACAAAAACAACAAGAACAAACTCCTGTTGCCTCCCCCCTCCCCATGCCACCCCTCCCTCTCCCACTTATTGGCCCTGGCATTCCCCTACACTGGGGCACAGAACCTTCACAGGGCCAAGGGCCTTTCCTCCCATCGATGATCAACTTTGCAATCCTCTATTATACACATGCTGCCAGAACAATCAGTCCCACCATGTATAGTCCTTGGTTGGTGGTTGAGTCCCTGGGAGCTCTGAGGGTACTAGTTAGTTCATATTGTTGTTCATCCTAAGGGGCTGCAAACCCTTCAGCTCCTTTGGTCCTTTCTCTAACTCCTTCATTGGGGACCCTGAGACAGGATATTTCTAAAAGTACAAAATTTAAACCACTTGAATTAATAAGGCTGTAGGATTTCTTAAGTTTGCAAAATATTCTTTATTGTGATGTCCCTTACTAATGTATGGTCTTGGGGATAAACAAGAAAGCAAAAGTTGTGGCTTAACAATGATGTGTTTGTGTCTCAAGATGACAATGGCTTAGTTGTGCTGGTTAGTTTTATACCAACTTAACACAAACTATAGTCATCTGAGAGGAGAAAATATATCTATAAGATCAGACTCTAGGCAAGCCTTCAGAGCATTTTCTTAATTAGTAATCAGAGGGAAGGGGTCCAGCCTATTGAGGGTTATGCCATCCTGGGATGGTGGTCCTGGATACTATAGGGATGCAGACTAAGTAAAGCATGAAAAGCAAGCCTGTAAGCAGCATCTTCCATGGCCTCTGCATCACCTCCTGCCTCCAGGATCCTGGCCTGAATTCCCTCAATTATGGACTGTGATGTAAGCCTGTAAGCCTTTTCTCTCTGACTTGTGCTTGGTCATGGTGTTTATCAAAGTAATAGAAACTCTGACTAAGATGCATGGAATATTCTTTAAAGTCCAATACTTCCCAAACTTCCATGAAATGAAAAATGAGAAAACCATTCCAGATGCATTTAATTCATCTCTTATAATACGTATTGAAATGTCCCCCATGGCTTGTGTTTGAACGCTCAGCCTCCAGTTGGTGCTCCTGTTTTAAAACATGGAGCCTAGTGGAATCATCTAGGAATGGCCTATGAAGGCTTTAGCTGCTTTTGGTTCTGACCTGTATTTTTGAGTCCTATCTGCTGGTAAATTAGTCTATTCACATTTTTAAATGTTCCTATGGGTTAGATTTTGGCAGGCTTGTTCATTTCTTCTGTTTTGGTTTGGTTTGGTTTAAGTTTTGCCATGTCTTTCTTCACAATAACTTTTAACAATAATTGAGTCTTTATGGTATTTGGTATATGGTACAATTTCAACTTTCTCACCTCTCATTTTTGTATATTGTCATCATTTTTCTTGATCTGTCAATGAATTTGTTAATTTCAAAGAACCAACTCTGCTTCATTGAACTTTTGTATTGTTTTGGTTGTCTTTATTTCATTTATGTATCCTCCTCATCTTTGATATTTAACTTAAGTTTGGATTTTGGTTTTTTTTTTTGTTTGTTTGTTTCTTGAAGTATTTGCCATTAAATGTTTAACCTGATTGATTGAAATCTTTTATTTTTGATACATATACTCTCTGAAACCAGTTTTCCTCTTACTACTGAAAAAGTAATTTGAAAAAAATGATCAACTTTAGATTCATAGTAAGCTTTCCCACTTTTACAAACAATTCAGTTTTTCACTGAATTCAGACAAACTGAAAATGTACCCACAGTGGACATAGAACCCAGTTTCTTTCACAGGCAAATATTGTCAGCTTCTACTCAAGCTTAAACAATGTCCATGACTTGAGTAACTAAGCAGCAAGGTTGGTTTACCACAAGGTTCAGAATTCCAGTTTCTTCATTAGAAGATAAACTCTAGAATCTACCTAAATTCCATGTACGTTGTGTTGGCATCACCCTGAAGCCTCATGAACAAGCCCCATAGGATACTGGCTTAGTTAGGATTTTACTGCTATGAACAGACACCATGACCAAGGCAACTCTTATAAGGCCAACATTTAGTTGGGGCTGGCTTACAGGTTTAGAGGTTCAGTCCATTAACATCAAGGCAGAAACATGGTAGCATCCAGGCAGGCGTAGTACAGGCAGAGCTGAGAGTTCTACATCTTCACCTGAAGGCTGCTAGCAGAATACTGACTTCCAGGCAGCTAAAATGAGGATCTTACAGCCCACACCCACAGTGACACACCTAACTCCAACAAGGCCACACCTCCTAATAGTTCCACTCCCTGGGCTGAGCATATACAAACCATCATATTCCACTCCATGACTCCCATAGGCTTGTTCAAACACATGAGTCTATGGGGCCATACCTAACTATAGCACAATGCAAAATACATTTAGTCCAATATCCAAAGGTCCCATAGTCTATAGCAGTCTCAACAATGTTAAAAGTCCAAAAATCAATCTTCTGAGATTCATCTAATCACTTAACTATAATCTCCAAGGCAAGACAGGAAACCAGTTGGACAAACTCCAAAGTCTGTTTCTCCATGTCTGATATCAAGGAGATCTTCAGATCTCCACTTCTTTTTCATCTTTGTTGACTGCAACAAACCTCTTGGGCTGGTTCTACTCCCTGTTAACAGCTTTTCTCAGCAGATAGTCCATGGCTCTGGCATCTTAAACATCTTGGGGTCTCAAAGGAAACTTCAGTGCTACAGCTTCTTGTTTCAATGCCTGGGATCCACACCTGATCTTCTGGTCTCCTACAAAGGGCTTTGGTCACTTCTCCAGCTCTGCCCTTTGTAGCACTCTAAGCTCAGGTTGATCCACTCCACTGCTGCTGCTGTTCTTGGTAATCATCCTATGGTACTGGCACCTACAATACACTGGGGTCTTCCACTTCAATTAGGCTTCACCAATAGCCTCTCATAGGCTCTCTTCATAGTGCCAAGCCTCAACTCCTTTGCATGACCCCTTCAGTCCTGGGCCAACTGAGGCTGCACCTTCACCAATGGCCTTCCATGGCCTCTCACAGTGCCAAATCTCAGCTGCTCTCCCTGATCCCTTCATGCCTTCAAAACGAGAACAACTTCGGTGACTCTTAAACATTACCAAGTGCAGCTGCAGCAGGAGGTACAATCTTGGCTATCTGTGGAACACAACTTCCTTGTGCTCCCACAAAACACTTTCCAGAAGATGTCACCTCAGTGACACTGGTCTCTTCTTGATCACCACTAATTTCTTAGCTCCAGCTAACCAGCATCAATTGTTCCAGTAGTCTCTTCTATTTTTCACTCTAAAGCCAGAGCCATATGGCCAAAGCTACTGAGTTCTGTTGCTTGCAGTAGCTGAAACATGGCCCCCTTGTTCTATTACCTTAACACTAGCTTTCTGTTTTCCAGCTCTACTGCCTAAGCTTGGCTGTTCTAGAACTTGTTCTGTAGATTGACCTTGAACTCAAAGGTCTGCATGGCTCTGGCTCCTGTAATGCTGAGATTAAAGGCGTGTACCACTATGCCTGGACTTAAGCTTTTCTTTACCTCAAACCTGCTCTCTTCAAAGACTGGCCTTGAAGTCAGAGATTCGCTTGCCTTTGCCTCCTGAGATTAAAGGCTTGTTCTGCCAAGCCTGGACCTTAACTTTGTTGGGTGGGATCTTGCCCCAAGGTCACTACTCCCTTAGTTCAATTTAATATCCTTGAACACAGGATTCAGCTCCATTTCACTTCTGGAGCCCCTTTACTACTCAAACCATATATTTTATATTTTTCTTCTCTTAGCTTGCTACGCTTGTTTAAAGTGTTCTTCATCAGACTTAACCAAAAAACTAAGTCTATGCTGGGCATTTTTGAGACTTCCTTTGTCAATGCAATTAATCTGAGTCTCTTCACCTTAGCCTCAGGCATACTCTTCAGACAAAGGAAAAAAAGCAGCCACATTCTTCACCAAAATACCACAACAGTCTCTAGGCCATATACTGAAGTTCTTCTCCACTAAAACCTCTTGGGCCAGTTCTGCACAGTTCAAATCACTCAAAGCAACAAAGTTTTTCATATTCCTAATAGGATGGCTCATAAGCCCCACTTAAAACATTCCATGGTTCTCCAAATCCAAAGTCCCCAAATCCACATTCTTCCAAACAAAAACATGGTCAGGCCCATCGCAGCAATAGCCCAGACCCTGGTACCAACTTCTGTCTTAGGGTTTTACTGCTGTGAACAGACACCATGACCAAGGCAACTCTTATAAGGCCAACATTTAGTTGAGGCTGGCTTATAGGTTCAGAGATTCAGTTTAGTATCATCAAGGTGGGATTGTGACAGCATCCAGGCAGGCATGGTGCAGAGGACCTGAGAGTTCTATGTCTTCATCTGAGGAGAACTCACATCCAGGAAGCTAGGTGTAGGTATTAAAGCCCATATCCACAGTGATACACCTACCCAACAAGGCCATACCTCCTAATAGTGCATCTCCCTAGGCCAAGCATATACACACCATCACAGATACATAGATAAAAATGTATGTTGCTGCTTCTGTATTGATATTGTTCCCCCTAACCCTGTATACCTCCCCATACATTACATATTCAAGCTGGGCTGCCCTGGAAGGTCTATCATCTGTAAGGATTGTATTCACTGTCATCCAAGGTACCATCTTCATCCAAGGTACTAGTTTTCACCAATCAGAACTTCTCACCCAAGTCACAGGGTAAATCTGAATATTTACATCTAAGATAAGTTCTGTCTTTAAAGATTCACTCTCATAGTCCATCTGAGATACTCAGTCAAATTTCTTGCCTTCTATGTCAATGTCTTTCACATAAAAAATATCCTTAAACCAGATGTCCAGAATTGTGAAGGGTACAAGAGCTTTAGAGGTGCTGAGTACATGGTACCACTTTGGTTGTTTGTTTCTTTGATATCTAGTTTTTTAGGATCTTTATAAATTTTGGATTTAGCTCTCTATTGGATGTATAGTCGCTAATAATCCTTTCCCACCCCATAGGTTGCCCCTTTGTCTAAATAACAATGTCCTTTACTGTGTAAAAAGTTTCCAATTTTATGAGATTCTGTTTAATAATTGGTGAGCCTAGAGCCTGTGCAGGAGGAGGATTCTCTTCTGAAATCTTCTCCTGTGCTGATGAGTTTCCCTAATTTTCTTTCTTAGCCCTTTTATCATTTGTATAGAAGAGGGCTACTGATTTCTTTGGGTTAATTTTGTATCTGACCACTTTGCAGAAGGTGTTTTTCAGCTGTAGGAGTTCCCTGGTAGAATTTTTGGGGTCACTTATGTATATTACTGTATCATCTACAATTAACATACTTTGACTTCTTCCTTTCCAACTTGTATCCCCTTGATCTTCTTTAGTTGTTTTGTTGCTCTAGCTAGAACTTCAAGTACAATATTGAATAGGTATATAGAGAGAGTAGACAGCTTGTCTTATTCCTGATTATAGTGGAATTGCTTTGAATTTCTCTCCATTTAAGTTGATGTTGCCTCTGGGCTTGCCTTTAATATATTTAGTATGTTCCTTGTACCCCTAATCTCCCCAGGACTCTTATCATGAAAGGGTTTAGGATTTTGGTCAAAAGACTTTTCTGCATTTAATGAGATGACCATGTGTTGTTGTTTTTGTTTTTCAGTTTGTATCTGTGGTGGGTAACATTTGTCAATTTACACATGTTGAACCATCCTGATATTCCATGAATGAAGCCTACTTGATCATAGTGGGTGATCTTTTTAATGTGTTCTTAAATTCACTTTGCAAATATTGTATT
>JADRCD010070672.1:0-12789 GCA_019843815.1 Montemys delectorum | reverse complement strand
AAAAACCAAAAAAAAAAAAAAAAAAAATTAAGACTTTCTATAATTACATTATTCATCTTGAATGAAAATATGTATAAATGGTTACCTTTGATTTGTGTTATCAAGTTGCCAATTGCAGTGACATCATATTGAGCTATGACAACCAGTACTTTGCCTACAATCTATGGACAATTATACATTTTTCCCCCATTACTTCATTTATTTATTCACTTTATATCTGGATCACAATCACCCTCTATCATCTCAGTTCCCCCTAAGGTAGTCCCTCCTCCATCTCCACCTTTTACCTCTGAGAAGGGGCAGGTCCTTCCTGTGTACTAACCCACCCTGGCACCTAAAGTCACTGCAGGACTAGGCACATCCTCTCCCACTGAGGCCAGAAAAGGCAGCTCAGTTGTGATTTGCACAATCGTCTCGCCAGCAAGAACGCATGTGGACACCAGGATCCTTCTGCAACAAGCGTTTATTGCATCTTTAAGAGGAAGACCCCAAGCCCCAAAAAGGCACTGCTTATATATACCCTGGAGCGGCGTGTTCACCTCTGATTGGCTGTTTGCTCATTACCTCATGTGACGCCCCAGGATAGGCTGTGACTTGGTGCGCTCTGGCCCCTAGCACATGCGCAGACTACTTGTTACAGGGAGAAGACTCCGGATGCCGGCGCCATCTTGTAATGGCGATAGCCAGCTCGGGCGTGGCTCTCTACACTCATTTAGAGGAAAAGGGTCCACAGGCAGGCAATATAGGCAGGGTAAATCCCTGATCTAGTGGCTGTGAGACTTGCACGAAGACCAATCCACACATCTTCTACATATATGTGGGAAGCCTAAATCCAGTCCTTGTGTTATCTTTAGTTGGTGGATCAGTCTCTGGGAGCCCCCTAATTTCCAGGTTAGTGGATTCTGTTCTTCTTCTTACAGGGCACCTATCCTCCCCCATGTTATTCAATCTTTCCCAAACTCTTCCACAAGACTTCCTGAGCTCAGTCTAATGTTTGTCTATGTCTCTACAACTGGTTAAGTCAGATGCTAGGTGGAGACTCTCAGAGGACAGTTATGCTAGGCTTCTGGCTGTGAATTCAGGCAGATAGCTACAAACATAACCTGAGGCTTGAAGGTAGTTGAAGGATTAAGGCAGGTCTGCAATGTGTCACTATTAATCCTCTGAGGAAAGTTTGGTACATTTCCCACTAAATTTGCAGGGGTTGTGACTGCATTTGTTTATGTATGCCTCACATGGGGTGCCTGTGTATCCAGGCCAGCAGTGAGAAATGCATTTATCAGCAGAGTCTTCAGATGTTGTACCATTATGATAAGGCTTTGATCAACTAAGTTATCAAAGTCTCAGAGTGTGTTATTATGAATCTACAGCCCTTGTAGTTTCTACAGTATTTCATTCCTCCATCCACACATAGACCACAGGGGACATACATGGCTTACTGGTACACCATCAATGTTGAGTTCAGTGGCCTCCAAGGAATCCAGGTACATAGTCACAAAGGTAAGACCTCAAAGTATCCTGACATGTGGCACCATGTAGGTGGGGCTAGGATCCAACTCATAGTTCATAACAGAATACTCTTGGGGACAAACACATGTATCTTCCTATCACATTGAAGTATACAGCCTCATTCATTCAAGGATCAGAAACACACCCATCCACTTCCAAGTCACAATGCCTACCTTGGTATCCAGGAATACAGAAGCAGGTAAAGCCATGGATTTTATCTTGGCCCACAACCCCATTGTGGTAGGGATCATGAAGCACATTCATTATGCTCTGTCTCACAGAACCTTCCAGCATATCCAGGAGGAAAGATATAGACAGGTTGTTCAGGGTATTTATGGCAAGTACCTACATTATGTAGGCTTTCTCTCCACAGGAATTAGTGACAGTTTCACAAGTCAGCCCTCTTGTAGGCAGGAGGACATTGACACAGGAAGCCCCTTTCTCCTGAGGTATTAAAAGAAGTGTAAATTCCTGAACAGGGATGGGAGAATCAAGCAAGGGTCTTTTAGATCTTCATAGTCTTTGTATACATTATTGGTTATGTCTAAGTAACAATTGTTATCTTGTGGGAAAACCTTTGTTTATAGAATTGTTTTAGCAAGAAATTAACAGACACTTCCTGGTGGTTTTATTGCAAAATGAATCCTTACACATAAAGTCACTGCAGGACTAGGTACATCCTCTCCCACTGAGGCCAGTTGAAACAGCCCAGTTTGTAAGTCAGAGAAATCTTCAATTGATGGAGGATCCACATGAAAACGGAGTTGTAGATCTGCTACATATGTGTTTGGGGTCCATGTATGCTTCTTGGATGGAGCCTCAGTCTCTGAGAAACCTGAGGGGTCCAGGTTAGTTGACTTTGTTGGTCTTTCTGTGGACTTTCTATCCCCCGCCAGGACTCTCAATCCTTTCCCCAACTCTTTCATAAGATTCCCCAAATCTGTCTGATTTTTGACTTTGGGTCTCTTTGTCTACTTCAGTCAGCTATGTGATGAAGCATCTCAGAGGACAGTTATGCTAGGCTCTCATCTGCAAACATAACAGAGTGTCATTAATTGTGCCAGTGATTGGTCCGTACCCTTGGGCTAAATCTCATATTCATTGAGATCAGTGCTCAAACTGAAACCACTGAGCTCTCCTTCAGAGACAACTATAGCATATGACAGTTTTAAACTTCTAGAGTGATGTGACATAGTAATATTCTTAAATTATGGAGTATATAAAAAAGAGTGCCATAATTTTATTTTTGTCAAAATCTGTGCATATTAGGTCTGGATTTGTATCTTAACCTAATAAAAATTGATGAAATCAGTAACATCTTTCTTTCACTCCCTTTCACTGCCTTCTGTGTCTTTTGGGACAGGGTCTCACAATATATTTTCTTTGACATCAAAAGTTTTATATAGACTAGGCCGGCCTCAAATTTATAGATACCTTCCACCTTCATCTGCCTCTCAAGTGTTGGGATTAAAGACCTGTGCCCAGCTGAAATATTTTTCTAAGATTCAATCACTGATTTATCCCTCCAGGGGGCATACAAATTACATGTTTCTCATCTCTCTTCCCACTCTCTCTCCTGCTGTTCCTCTTAGTCATCCACACATTTCTAGGAGAAATGTTTCTACTTTTATCACGGAATCATGGCTTCAAGTACTGTTTCATTGTTAACACATAAAAATATAAATTGCCTTAAGAACCCATGAGTCTGCTAATTCAGTATCTACTTGTTAAATAAATTCAAAGAAAGTGGTTGAAATGTTGTGAAAATTATATCCTACCTGAAATGTATCCATAGCTCAAATGAAACTTTGCTAACATTATGATTATGACACTACCTTTTAACATTTTCATTAGACAGAATTAAAATACTTATCACTAAATGAACATAAATTAGAATTTGAAAGGTTGTCAAGATAAGCAAATATTCTGTGTTATCTGTATGTGCTTTAACAAATCTAAATATATTTTATAATTCCATTTATATTAGAAGCAATATCCATTTTCCACTCTATGTTAACTCTAGGAAACACAAAAACTTTTTCTACCACTATATTATTGCTTCAAAAACCATTCCCAAGAGTTTTCAAGAAAAGGAATGTTATCACAGTAATTGGATAGTCTGTGACAATGTTATAATTTCTTTATTAATTATGATTTCTAATGTAATAAAAATGAGATCTCCATGTGTTTGAATTGTTGCTTTCCAAAGTTAATTACTTCTCAAGAGATGCCATCCTTGAGATGTGCTGGCAGTGTGAAAAGAACAACTGCTGACTTTAGTATCTTATTTTCCAGTGAGTTAACATTTTTCATGTAATTAGCCCCAGTGTTCCTTTTAGATTAACAGATCAACAAATAATATGTTATGTTTTAAAAGCAAACAACATGAAAGAGGGAATGTAACAAGAAGCACATTTAAAGGGCATGGACTCATTAGAGCAAAAATATTTAAACAATAGCTTTAGCTTAACCTTTAAAAATGTATATTTACTTTTGAATTCATTATGCAAAGTGCATAGAGCAACAAGGGTAATATACTATAGCTTGATATTTGTTTAAAGCAACTTAGTGATGGATTAATAAAAGATAATTTTGGATTATTTCTAGGAATTTATTTGTATGTAAGACACCTCAAGAAAAAGTTATTTTAAACAACTGCTATACTACTTGTACATCTTATACTAAATATTATGCTGAGACATACTCTAAAATGTAGTACAAGGTACTTCTAAAACATTTATTCCTATAACCTGAATTTTAGACATACAATCCTACTCATTATTATAAGAGGTTAATAAGTCATTATTATCCATTAACACTTTGATGTGTGTTTAGAGCTTGTCAGTGAATCCCATATAAGTAGAAGAAACATGTCTTCCCTAGTTTTGACTGCCTGCCTGGGCACTTTTCAGTTTGTCTTATGGTTGAAAAATTATAGTAACCGACTACACAACTAAGCTCACAACTCTGACCTAGGGAAGGGAATCTTGAGCCCCAGGAGGTTTTGGAGTTAGTGATGGGGACTAGAGTGAAGAAATTGGACAAATCAGAAAATGAGGTATCAAAATTCAGGGCAGAGAAATATAATTAGGTGTATAAAAAACAGTGCATTCTACCAAGTTGGTGTGACAGACATTATTTTTTCCTCCAGGCTGAAGCAAATCTTCTGCAAAGCAGAAAATGAACTTGACTCAACTTCACTACTCAGAGCTTTTGGTGTTTTTATTATTAATTGAGAATCACTATTTCCCAAAAATTGTGAGAAATTTTCATAATTTAGAACTGATACCATACAGTCTTCTTCAGATATAAACCAATTTACCATTTAACACAATCATGTATTTTATTTAAAATCACTAGAAGAATAGATATAGTTGACATTTTTTTTTAACAGAAGCTTACTGTGGTCTGAATATGAAATATCTCCTTCTAAAATGCTGATGTGCTAATAGTTTACTCCAGAGCTGGAAATACATACGAAGAAGTGCTTGAATAATGAAAGTTCTAAGTTAATCAATATATCAACTCATGATATACTGAATTCAGCACTCAATGAGATATTAGGAAATAAGATTTTGATAGAGGCAATAGATGACTAAGGTATGCATTATAAAGACATATGTTATTCCTAGGTCCTTTCTGTTTCTCTGCTTCCTGACCTCTATGAAATTTAAAACTCTACTATTCTTTGCCCACCAATGTACTCTGATTTAACTGAATCCACACACACACAAAAATAAATCTAGCTAGCTATACAGAAAGACCACAGAAACTTTAAAATAAAATTTTAATTTGGTTTAATTTGGTTTTGTTAGCTTATTTTCTCATCTCAGTGGAAATGCTCTTATAAGGAACTCATGCAAAGCATATATTTTAAGTTATTATTACAAGAGGAAAACCATGCCATACCTAAAACTCTGTTTCACTTAATGGATTGATGATATGTATAATGACAACATTGCAACTTTAAGCAGATTTTTAACAATAGTAACAAAACAAGGTAAAAAATCTGATATTAGATTTTAACCAATAGACTATAAAGTATATTTTTATATGCATTATATTTCACTGACAAATTTGGAGTAGAAATGACACATAGTCATAGCTGAGGGTTAAACTAATACAAAATGTCAAGTAATTAATTTCTGGGTCTTGAATTCTAGTCCATTGATCTATCTGCCTGTCACTGTACCATTACCATGTGGTTTTTATCACTATTGCTCATTTGTAGAGCTTGCAGTCAGGGATGGTGATCCCTACCCCCCAAGGAAGTTCTTTTATTGTTGAGAATGGTTTTTGGTATCCTGATTTTTTTTTTTTTTTTTGTTATTCCAGATAAATTTGAGAAATACTCTTTCTATCACTGTGAAGAACTGAGTTGGAATTCTGATGGGGATTGCACTGAATCTTTATTGGTAAGATGACCATTTTTACTATGTTAATCCTGTGGATCCATGAGCATGGGAGATCTTTCCATCTTCTGAGGTATTCTTCAATTTCTTTCTTCAGAGACTTGAAATTCTTGTCATACAAATCTTTCACTTGTTTGGTTAGAGATGCATCAAGATATTTTATATTGTTTGTGACTATTGTGAAGGGTGTCATTTCTCTAATTTTTTTCTCAGCTCATTTAGCCCTTGAGTAGAAGGCTACTGATTTGTTTGAGTTAATTTTATATCCAGTCACTCTGCTTAAGGTGATTTTCAGCTGTAGGAGTTCTCTAGTGCATATCTTGAGTCACTTATGTATAATATCATATGATCCTTTCCAATTTGTATCCCATTGATCTCCTTTTGTTGGCTAATTGCTCTGGCTAGAACTTTGAGTATTATATTTAATAAATAGTGGAAAAGTGGGCAGCCTTGTCTTGTCTGTGATTTTAGTGGGATTGCTTCAAGTTTCTCTCAATTCAGTTTGATGTTGGCTATTGGTTTACTATATATTGCTTTTATTTTGTTTAGTATAGACCTTGAATTCCTGATCTTGAAAGAGGATTGTTAAAGAATAAGACCTATAGTTAAACCTAGTGGAAAAATCTAAAAAGCCAGCATAGGCCTGCCATAACAGAATGTTAGCCATCACAAGAGCTGACAGGTCAGGAAGGCATAGAAATTAAAAACAAGAGAAAAATTGTGTCTAAGCATACAAGGACGTGCTTGGACAAGACATGAGTTATGGGCCATCTGGATTCCTGAGATATGATTTGAGGTCAGCATGACCCGCAGTTTCTGGGAATCCACCACTCGACTCCTCCCGCTTTCCTACTCCCCGCCTCTGACCACAGTCTCCCACCTGCAACCACATTTATTTTTAAAATCCACCAATTAAGATTGGTTTCTTTGTTCTTTGCAACTTCTTTTCCTATATAAACCTTAAAGCACCAAGCTTCGGGGTCGATTCCACTGTCCCTTGCAGGGGATACGAATCGACCCGGAGCTCCGCCCATTAAAAACCTCATGTGCTTTGCAGCAAGTTGGCCTCTCGTGTTTCACTGGGCACTCACTCTCCCGAGACTTGAGTGAGGGTCTCCTTCTGGGGGTCCTGCAATCTCTCCAATACTTTTAACATGAAGGGGTGTTGTATATTGTCAATAGTTTTTTGAGTATCTAATGAGATAATACTTTTTTTGAGATTGTTTATATAATGGATTACATTTAAGGGGAAATGATGTTGTACTTTCTGGAAGATAAGGGTAGATACTTTCTCATCAAACAGCAAGTGATAACCAGATTATGAAACTGATTCATTCCTAACATTCCAGAAATAACAGTTAAGGAAGCTTTTTAAGCACAGGGACAGATAGATTTAGAAGATTCTAACACCCAATCTTCCTGAACTGACTTAAGGCTACTCCTGAAACCCCATTCAAACATCAACAATACAGGATTTCTAATAATTGAACTCAAATGCTTTTACAAGTGACCAGCCACCTGACATGTAGGGATAAGAAGAGATAGACTCCCTCTCTCACTAAAGAAAGGAAAACAAGATTTCCATATTAAAAAACATTAGCAGCAACCTAAGTTTAAATATCTATGGAACACACCCAAATGTAAATTTATTAGTCTAAAAGCAATTTCTCTCTAGAAAAAGTAATTTAGATGACATACAAGAAAATTTAAAAATCTGTAATAAATATAATTAAAGAAGGAAAAATATGATATGAATAAGTGTTCTAATGAAGATTGAACACACACACAACCAGATTGAATTAAATAATGAAGAGTATTTAGGATATGAACATACAACTTAATAAAGAGAGAAATCAAAAATGAAATGAAATAAAACTTGAAATATTAAGAAAAAGAGGAGAGGAGGAGGAATCAAAGAAAGAAAGAAAATGGAAGAAAAGAACTATACATCTATCCTGCTACAATTCCTGAACATGTTAACACAGCTGAAGCACAAGAAAATGACCATAAATTCAGTCTTATAAAAATGATGGAGACATTTAAAGAGGACATGAATAAAACCCTTGAAGAAATACAGGAAAGAGCAATCAAACACCTGAAGAAAATTAATACAACTGTCCTAGAACTGAACTGAAATAGAAGCAGTAAGGACAAACTGAAGCAATACTGGAAATGGAAAACCAAGGAAGTAGAACAGGAATTATACAAGAAAGAATATCTTGCATAGAAGATGCAATAGAAAAACATTCATACATTGGCCAAAGAAGGTAAAAATCTAAAAAGATCATGACATAGAACATTCAGAAAATTTGGGACACTATGAGAATAATAATCTTACAATAATAAAAAATAGAAGAAGACTCCCAGCACACCTCCCCAAATATCTTCAACAAAATCATAAAAAATAATTTCCTAACAAGGTAAAAGATATCTATAAGTGTACAAGAAGCGTATAGAACACCAAATGGATTAAACAAGAAAAGAAAATCCTCCCACCACACAATAATCAAAACAATAAATGTACAGAACAAACAAAGGATACTAAAACCTGAATGTGAAAAAAATGTTGAGCAAGATATAAAGGCAGACCTAACAAAATTACAACTTACTTCACAACAGAGACTCAAAAAACCAGAAAGGCCTAGTAAGATTTTTTGCAGACCCTAGGAGACCACAGATGTAAGCCCAGAATAATATACCCAGAAAAACTTACAATAAATAATTTCAAATCAGTAAAACAGAGAGAAGAGAAACATACACACACACACACACACACACACACACACACACACACACACTGTACCAATATCATGACTAAAATACCAGGAATTAACAATTGGTGGTCATTAATACTTCTCAAAATCAATGGGCTCAGTTGCCCAATAAAAAGGCACAGGCAAACAGAATAGATGCTTAAATAGAATCAACCATTCTGTTACATACAAAAAAAAACCATACCTCAGCAGCAAAGATAGACATTACTTCAGAACAAAGAGATAGAAAACAATTTCCAAGCAAAGGATACAAAGAAGTAAACTGGAATTATCCTTCTAATATGTAATAATATGTAATATGTAATAATTTCAAACATTAATTAATCAAAAGAGATGGGAAAAGACAATTCATACTCATCAAGGGAAAGTTTCATCAAGATAATAGCTCAATTCTGAATATCTATGCTCCACAAATGCAAAGGCAACCACATTCATAAAAGAAACTTTGCTGAAACACAAAGCAAACATCGAATAAAATAGATTAAGAGTGTAAGACCTCAACACCCTACTTTTACCAATTGACAGGCCACATAGAAAGAAACTAAACAGAGAAATAATTAATTCAATGAAATTCAGTGGAATTAAAGAGAATCCAATGAAAATGAAGGCACAACATACCCAAACTTATGGGATACTGTGAAAGAAGTACTCAGAGGAAAATTCATAGCACATATTGCCTTAATAAAGGAACTGGAGAGATTTCATACTATCAAGTCAACAACACAACTGAAAGCTCTAGAGGAAAAAGAAGCACATACATCCAAAAGAAGTTAACAGAAGGAAATAGTCAAACTCAGAGCTGAAATCAGTACATTAAAAACAAAGAGAAAAATTCAAAGAATTAATTAAATGAAAAGCTGCCTCTTTGGGAATGTCAACAACATAAGCAAACCGTTAGCCAAACTAACTAAATGTCAGAAAGAAAATAACCAAGTTAACAAAATCAGAATTGAAAAGAAAAACATAATAACAGACACTGAAGTCATCTAAGGAATCATTATGTATTACTTCAAAAGCCTGTTTTCCACAAAATTGGAAAAATCAAATGAAATGTATGAAGTTATTTATGGATTCCACTCACCAATGTTAAATCATGGTCAGAGAAGCAAAGAATCTTAAAACATCTAAGAAAATAGAACGTGGCATTAAAATTCTCTCAACCCTAAAAAGCCAGGGATCAGATGGTTTTTATACAAAATTCTACCGGATATTCAAAGAAAATCAAACACTGATGTTTCTCAAATTATTTCACAAAATAGATACAGAAGGTGCATTTCCAATCTCAATCTATTTTTCAGAACAACCTTGACTGAACATTACTGGAGCCAGCCGTTACAAGGCTCCCTTTAGTCACTGGACGTCAGGGCTCTACCCCTGCCTTTGCACGGTCCTTCTATATAGAAAAAAAAGGGGGAGATGTTGGGAGCAACCTTGACTGAACATTAACTGCTTTGTCAGCTTATTGGCACAAAAGTCTTGGCCTCCATGGGAATGTACTAGCCCAGTTGAAAATCAACAGCTGCCTCGATGGGAAAGTACTGACCCAGATGAGAACAAATGGCTATTAATCTTGATGTTAGGTATCCAACAACCCACTTAGTACCAGCATAGATAAGAACAAATAGTTAATTAATCTTGCTGATAGGTATCTAACAACCCACTTTGTTATCGAAGCCCATTTTAGATTTTGCAGTTAGGTATCTAGCAATTCACTTTGTTATGAGTTCAAACATATATGGGTCCTGTACACAAGTGCTTATCTTCTAGTCCAGTTAGGGACAAAATAGCTGTGCATCACATAGACAGGTACCTAGCAACCTGAACTTTTACCTAGCCAATTACCTGGTCCTAAGAACACCTGCACTCCTCGAAGACAAAGCGACCCTACTCCCTTCCTCTTTACCCCATTCTGCTTGTAAGAGTATGTAACATGAGTGAGAAAAATTAAAATTTGGCAGCTTTATCAGACTCGTTGACTTGCTGCTGTTTCTTCGAGTTCCCTGTACAGTTTTCTCTTCCAGGTGATCCCCTAGACTCTGTTCAATTGCATTCTTCTACATACAAACAACCACATTCAGAAGCGCCAGAGTGCTGCTTTGGTTTGGCAGGACACCCCTTTGACTCGCCTGTGAGACAGTCCTGGAGGTAAATAGAGTGATGCAGATCTTAAGGTGAGACATGGGGCAGACATTCTCGAAACAATCACCTTTTGTGTCAGGACTCAAGAAGTCACTTTAGACTCGAGGAACAAGGGTGAAGAAAAGGGATTTAGAGAAATTTTTAGACTTTGTAGGAGAAATTTGTCCATCGTTTCCTCAGCAGAGAATAATAGATGAAAAAATTTGGCACTGGGACCTTTGATAATACTTGTTACAGCCTTTTACTACTGGTCTCTTATTAATGGTATTCTTGAGACAATGCCCAAGTGGATAGATCTTCAACATTTAGTGGTCAAGGGAGAGTGTTCTATTAAAGCGTCAGTTTCACGTTCTCCTTCTGCTAATCTAGCAATTCACACACTGCCTACTTCTCCTTTAAGAGAGAAGCTTTCTTTGGCTCTGCTTTCCTTAGCCAAGGGTGTTTTAGACCTTCCCCCTCTACTGCCTGTTCTTTCACTAACTTCACCTAGGGAGGAAATTAAAATGGCAGACTCTTCCCCTTTCCGCTGATGAAGCAGCTTTTGAGGACGGTGCAGCTTGTTGCGAATTGGAGCACCACTATGAACAGCCTAAGATAGCTACAATTGCTCCTCTGGCCTCAGCTCCTTCCTTGAGAGGTCCTGCTGCTGTTGCTGTTGCTGCCGCCTCTGTTGCTACACTTTCATCTTTCCTTCAGCAGTTACCTCATAGAAATGTAGATACAGTTTTGATTCCCCTGCCATGTCTGACCCCTTCCCCCCAAGGGTTCCTAGTTGGGCAGGCCTGCCTGTGTTGTGCAGGATCAGGTTGCTCTGGTGTGGTCCCTGTGTTCTGCCCAGCTGGTAGAGTTGTTTTTAGTCCTTCAGGCTGTCAAAACATTAAAAATGACCACATTTAATTTGGATACTGACAGTGCCTATATAACCCATTCTATTCCTGTTTTAGAGGAGACATTTGTCCATGGTTACCCACGAAGAAATGGTTAATGAAAACAGGTCAAAAGAGAAAGAAAATAAATTTCAGAACTCTCCTAGGGACAGAAAAACTGGGAGATGTACCATTTCCTCTCTGAGAAATTCTTAGTTTAGGTTAAATTAAGTTCTCTACCCTCTCTGTGTTGTCCGTCTGCTGGTGCACTAATCTGTCCATGTGTCAACTGTGTTTGTTTTTGTTTTGTTATCTGAATGACTAATGTTCTGTTTCATGTTAAAAAGAAAAAGAAAAAAGATGGTTAAAAACTTCATCTACTGGCTCCATCTCAGTGTGCACAGCTGGAGACTGATTTAAGTTGCTCCTCACTCTTAACCAGGAGTTAAAAAGCAACAAAGACCTACAGGGAAGCTGCTATTTAAAAAGAGGTAAATAGCTCTCTGGGCTGGTATCCTGAGCAGACATTGGGCACAAGCTCTGCAGCCAGTCCCACAACACCCAGAGGAAGCTGTTGCACTCCCAGGTGCTCTAACAAGCCCGAGGTCACAGGATCCCAAAATCACAGGATCACAGAGACTGCCTGACTCTGAGGAGTTCTGATACAACCAGGATCACAGGAAGGACCAACTCCAGTCAGAATTAGCAAGGGCAGGTAGCCCTAGAGATAACCAGATGGGGGGGGGGAGCATAAGAACCCAAGGTCACATGGCATCATCAGAACCCAATTCTCCCACCATAGCCAGTCCTGTACACACCATCACACCAGAAACGGAAGATTCAGATATAAAATCACTAATCAAGAAGATGATAAAGGACCTTAAGAAAGACATAAATAGCACCCTCAAAGAAATACAGGAAAACACAGGTAAAGAGCTAGAAGCTCTTAAAGAGGAAACACAAAAAACCCTTAAAGAACTACAGGAAAACACAATCAAACAGGTGAAGGAAATGAGCAAAACCATCCAGAATCTAAAAATGGAAATAGAAACAATAAAGAAATCAGAAAGAGAGAAAACCCTGGAGATA
>JADRCD010070670.1:0-12298 GCA_019843815.1 Montemys delectorum | reverse complement strand
GTTGAGTGTTTATTCTTAAACAGGATAGCTACACTGCCCTCTCTCTAGGGCTCAGGGAACATTGTGGAACAGGATGCAGAAGGAACATTAGAAGGGCTGGGAAATGCTTCATTCTGGGTACGGCACAGACATTGCAATCATAGCACCTGCGGTGGCTAACTGGGCCTTCACAAGACTGCGGCGCCTGTCAACAGTCTATCTAGGGCAAGGAGGAGCTCATGAGGCCCTACTGCCTTTTTGCTGAACTATTAGTTTAGCTACTGGTGGATTCTGAGGGAAGGCAGTAATTTTCTTCAGTTGTATGTATCCAGCAGGTACCAGGGAACCCATGTTCAAACAGATGACCCTGGTCTTACTCAGGGTTTCTATGGCTGTGATGAAACACCATGACCAAAAAGCAAGTTGGGGAGGAAAGGGTTTATTTATTTGGCTTACATTTCCACACTAAGGGAATTCAGTACAGAAATTGAAAAAGGGCACGATCCTAGAGGTAGAAGCTGATGCAGAAGCTGTAGAGGGGTGCTGTTTAGTGGCTTACTTCCCATGGCTAGCTTGGCCTGATTAATTTTGCCACAATGGGTTGGCACCTCCCCTACTAATCAATCACTAATTAATAAAATGCCTTATAGCCTGATTTTGTCAAGATATTTCCTCAATTAAGACTCCCCCCTTTCAGATTACTCTAGTTTGTCTATCACAAACTAGTTAACAGAAGACTAACCATCATAGGCCTAGTTAAACTCATCAGGTCACAGAACAAGACAGAAACACTCAAATGCCAAATAGGGACTTGTTAGGAAGGGGTGTGTCGACAGGGCTGGGAAGGAAATAAGAAAGGCTGGGGAGAATCAGCAGAGTATGTCGTTTACATGTATGAAATTGTGATTTGGCCATGGCTAAAATTTAGTATGAAAACTATTAGCTTCAGTGAGCTGCGTGTTTCAGTTTGAATGGTAGAAGAAAATAATTTCAGAAATGATTTTGATAATACGTACAGATACGAGTGTTGTCCTGAATGGCTTCAGTGCAATGGAAATTTGCTTTGTGAAAACAAAGCAATGTTTGAGAATTTCAAAGACTACGAAGATGTAAATAAAACATCTGAAAGATAAGAGATATGAAAACACAAAGGGAAAGATTGCATGATCACTGGAGTAATTAACTTGATTTGTTTAAAAAGAACATTTGAAAGTACGAATATGAAAATACATCAAAACTGAGCATTTGCTCAGTTGAAAGTCTGTAAATAATGAAGGCTTTAAATAATCCAGTATGAAAGAACATCAACACAATGGTGGTCTAACCAAATATATTGGCTTTATAACATAATTGGCAAAACATTTATGTGATTTATGGAAATAGTACTATCTTTACAGCAGGATGCTAAACTCTTCGTTTTTTTTTTTAAACATAGAGCAATGCCTTCTGAATATTTGTGTCACAGGTAGGAAAGATCACACATGTGTGGCAAAGTAGGATTGCCACGAAAAAGTAGAGCAAGAACTGAGTCACTAGACCAGAATTTGGAGTGTGACATACCTTGTGAACTTGTAGAGACTCAGCTGTGATGCAACAGATAGCTATGAGACAAGAGCAAAGGTCTCTTTATTATAGCCCTCTCTGGCTTCAAAATAATGTCAAATTAACGTCTCCAGTCATATTCATGGTCTAGGTTTCTGAGAGACTGTAACACAATTGATAGAACATGTGCAGACTAGAGGCAGGCAAGAAGGGAACAAAATGCACTTCCTGACCTAGCCACTGAACAAGAAAGAAGTATGAACCAGGCCAGTTACTGGGAAGAAAGTGTTGATTTCGGAGGTTGGGTATGCTGGGAGTGTTTATCAAGGGAGCAATAGCACAACTGTTAACATTTGCTCCTGGCACAAAAGGCAACTTGGAGAGAGGTTCAAAGCAATTTCGATCTGTAAAACCTGGGACCTAATAATGATTTTGTTGTTTCGAAAGCCTTTCTTACCTTGCTTGGGGAGCACAATTGGCTGGTTTTGCCAAAGTAGTCATTGGAAACAATAGTAGTCATTGGAAACATATCATGAGAAAATGAGGCATTATAGGAGAACCAGGGCAGAACACTCATGCCCATGTCATAGGTACCATGATTAAGGTTTGCAAACAATACAAGGAGTACAGAAAAAGAGGCCAGGGCAAGTTTCCTGTAAAAGTATATGTGTGATTTACATCCTGAAGGAAAGACAAAGAGCTAGACAGAATAGGAAAATGCAAAGCTTAGGAATTCAAGAATACAACGAAGCCGTGCCACACATTCAGAATGCCTTAGCCAAGTGGGTGTGTACATGTGTACATATATATTCACTTGGCAGTTAGTGCAGAGATGGATGGATGGTCAAGGTGCTGAGAATAAGCAACTGTTGTGTGTTCAGCTTTTAATAGGACACTCATATAACCATTTACAAGACTCAAGGAACATCGAAGAAGAGCTGAATTATGAGCTGGATGCTGGGGAGATGAGGTATATTATAAGCTGTGGCATGGAGTTCCTGAGTGCCAAAATTATAGCAACTCGGATTGCCTGCATAAGATCCCTACAAGACTGAACCCCTTAACATTCATTCTTAAATGGGCGAGGGTTTCATGGGGCCAGCCATTCTCTGAAGGAGATAAAGGCAATGGAGGGTTGCTGAACCACAGGGAGTTACTCATGCTCCAGAGAATAGCTCGTGTGTTTAGCTCTGGTTAACTCCCATGGATCATAAACTGAAAACACAAACCATAGAAAAAGATGTGAAAGTGGAATGAGGACTTGGTGGAAAGATGGGGGCAGCTGGAGGAGGAGGGGATAGAATGGGGTGTTAGTGATGAGTGTGATCAGAAGGTATCTGATACATGAATCAAACTGTCTAAGAATTAGTTAGTTAAATGTTTTAAAAAAGAAACACAGCAATAAGAGTGACAATATGTAGCATTGTATACAGACAGGAACTGGAGATGGAGGGAAATCATTTTTTAGATGGGGAAAGCTTGAACACGTTCCTATTTTAAGAGGAATGATTATGTAGGTACAGAGAAACATTGTAGATGTGAGAAAAGGCCACGAATGACTGATAGGATAGTTAAGATTTAGGGCAACGGTTTTCAACCTGCAATCAGATAATTACATTAGGATTCATAACAGTAGAAAAATTACAGTTATGAAGTAGTAATGAAATAATTTTATGCCTGGGAGGGTCACAACAATGTGTGGAAGGTTGAAAACCACTGATTTAGGATGTAAGAAAGAGCTAATATCAAGGTGCTAGATGCTCAGGAGGGAGATGTAAACCTGAATGGCATATGTTTATTTGACTCTTTAAGGCATTACATAAAAACTGGTGGAAATTTATGTTTGTGTGTGGGGGAAGAGTAAAGCCGGGTACTGAGACAGAGATGAGGTTTAGTGAGAGAAAATCAAAGGAGAAATGGAATTGAGTTCAAAAGAAACAATAAAATGATGGGTCATGAGACCTATGCTGATCAGTTTTTTGTTTTGTTTGTTTATTTGTTGGTCCATTTGACCCAAGCTAACATCATATGGGGAGAGAGAGCCTTAGTTGAGAAAATGCCTCCATGAGATTGGCTTGTGGTCAAGTTTGTGGGCACAATTTTTGATTAGTGATTGATGTGATAGGACCTGGCCCATTGTGGGTGGTGTCATCCCTAGGCACATGCTCCTGGATTCTATAAGAAAGCAGACTGCGCAAGCCACAAGGAGCAAGCCAGTAAGCTGCACCTCTCTATGGCCTCTGCATCAGCTCCTGCCTCCAGGTTCCTGCCTTGAGTTCCTGCCTTGATTTCCCTCAGTGATGGACTACAAGCTATAAGATGAAATAAACACTTTGCTCCACAAGTTGCTTTTGATCTTTGTCACAGCAATAGAAAGCAAACTAATATGGGAACAAAGGATACAGGAAAGGACTAATAGCACTGGAAAAGATAAAGAGGATAAAAGGACTTACCTTGTGGAGAGACAGACTTCTTGCAAATAAAGGCAGAGCTAAATGTAAATCTATGCATGTAGTAACTAAATCATGCAATCGGTGTGGTCGAATTTAAATGTTTAAAGGAAGGAGCTAGGGAGATAGCTTAATGAATTAGATAGAACATTTGCTATACAAGCACAAGGATTGGACTTCAAATCCCCAGCATCCACCTTAAAAATTGGGCATGGCTGCATATATGTATAACTCCAGCTTTGGGGGAGAGAGACAGGTAGAGGCTGGGAGCTCTCTGGCCAGTTGGCCTAGCCAAAGCCAGTGAGCTTCTGGTAAGATCATCAGATCTGTTGGAGGCATTATGAAGTTTTCTCAGTCCAGTTGGGCATGTCCATTGGGCATCCTTGTTCAGTTCATGCTTGGGTGGCCGTGTTGGTGCGAGTAGGTGAAGTGGGAGAGCAGACAGGACACTGGAAGGAGGCAGCTACTGTCCAGCTCAAGGTAAGAAGGTGCCATTTGGAAGGCTAGGCCTCAATTGCTAGAAATTTCCATTTTAGGAGAAATGGTAAATCTTTTTTAAAAATGTGAAATGTTCCATTTTCAGATATTGGCAAGTAGTTTTAAAAAATACCGTGAAGGCCAAAGAAAGCAATTTTTCTACAAGCTGCCAGTTTGCAACCTCTAGGATAGAAAAGATTGTGTCCAGACTTTCTGAGATGCAAAGCATGGGCAACTTTTTAAATAATAGTGAACATCTTTATTTCTTCCTTCCCAGACTCTGTTGGAGATCCCCACAGTAATTTGATCAGGTAACAGGGCTCCGGGAAAGCCAAGAACCCACTAGTTACACTTGGCACTCAAGAGGAAGCCTAATTTACTATCACATTTCTGACCTTTTTCATGATCATTTTGGAGTCCTTTGAACTCTTCTTTGGTCTTTATGAAAAAGAACAGGGATGCTGTAATGTCCCGATTCAGTTTTGCCTTTCCAGACTTTTCAGGTGAGCGTTCTTGTTGAATGTGTGCTTTGTATGTTTTCAGAAACCTCTTCCTACCAGTAACTGTATTTTAAAATTTTCCAGTAATGTGCTCAGAGGTTCTGAGTGTGAACCAGCTGAAGGCTGAAGGTGAACAAATGAAGCCTTTCATCTGGTCCCAGGTATGCCTGGCTTATAGCAGCTTTGCCATTAAGACTTCAGAGGCTGTTTGCTGCCTGGAACACTGAAAGGTTGTTAAACATCTCCTGCCTTTTAAAACCGAGTGGAAGATGATTGGAGCCTTCTTGAAGAAGGTAGGAATCGCAAATGTCATGCATGTTTAACTATATGTCTTCTGAGCTTATTTACTGAAGTATGGCGCTCGATTTCGGTTAAATCTTTTTAAGTTTGTGCATTCTTGCTATTGAGTACTCTTTCCTGTGGGTGTTTAAATACCCAAATAAGTCATTCATATTCAAATCCACCCCTTCCCCCGCCCCGTAGTACATTTCTAATTTCTTTTATAAGCAAAACACAGTGGTTCTTTGCTAGAACTGTTTTTAGTTCCTCACCCCATGCGATTCCCTGGGCCAGCTGTTTCCATTGCCTGCACAGAAGGACCCCAGGCCATGTTCACGTGGCGGGAGGGGGAAGGAGAACAGCTGAAGCTGGAACCCCCAGTGGCCTCAGTTGCCAAACTCCACTTGACTCTGACGCAATGCAACTGCAGTCTCCATTTGTAATTTGTTCCTGTTCTACTTTTCCTTTTCAGCCTCTGCCACGCTCTCCTTACCCTCGCCCCACAGTTTCTGCCCACAGTCCTCAGGTTTCTGATGTACCCGGCCTGCTTGACTCTACAGAGCATCCAATTTGCCAGCTTTGCTGTGAATCACCCATTCCTCTTGATCGTGCTCACACTTGCTCCTAAGAGGCCCTGGGCTCTGCTCCCGACTAGCTCCCCACATGTTACTGTCTTTGGCTCTGAGTTCAGTTGTCTGTCTCTGGCAGCCTGCCTGACCCACACTGCTTTAGTGCCTGGTGTGTCACGGATTTGCTGATTTTCTGCGACACCTGAAACAATAAGAAGCTAAGGAGTCCGTGACTTGTCCGTTTCTCCCTAGTTTTTCTTGTCATATCCTTAAGTGGCCCCAAATTGCAAATGAAACTTTCCAGGTCCCTAGCAATCTGGACTTGAAGTTAAGCTCCAGAGTCAGGGTTAAGACTGGTGGAAGTGACTATGTCGGAAGGAACAGTCCTCTTCACATGGTGGGAAAACTTGTTTATGGCGATTCCTAAATGGAGAGAGAGAAAGAGACAGACAGACTTTGGATTTGAGTAGAGTGATGTATTTTGTGTGTTTTCATGGATGATTTTGAATGCTGGCCTTCTCATTTACCAGAGAGAATCCAGTCCTCGATGATGGGAAAATAGTTTTTTTTAGAGGAATGATGACTCCTTAACAAATTCCATTATTTTAATCTGCCACGTTTTTGTCTTCTGAATATAGTCTGTTTACTTACCAATGAAAAGATTTGCATCCATTTTAGATACATTCATTTGTTTACCATCATCCTTGAGGCTAAATTGATTTTTATTTGGTTGACATGTTAAGATATGCCAACATCATGACAAATATTACAGCTATATTAAAATGTTTATTTATTTATCATTTTATTTTATGTGTATGGGTGTTTTGCCTGCAGACTTGTCTGTGTACCACTTACATGCCTGATGTCTGTGGCTGCAAGAAGAGGGTTTCAGATCCCCTAGAACTGGAGTTAGAAATGTTTGGAGTTGAGAGCCTCCATGAGGGAGTTGGGAATTGTACTAGGGTCTACTGGATGAGCAGTTGGTGCTCTTAACATCTAAGTCTTCTTTCCAGCTTCCTATCTTGAGAAGTTAAGATAATTTACCAATTTTATTTTTTATCACACAATTAGGAAATTAGCACATTACTAATAAAAGTAATGCCAATAGTAAATATGATTATGTTTTTGCTCTGGGCTAGGTACCACACTAAGGGCTTTATATGCTTTACAACACTTGCAGAAAAACTGATGTTACTGGAAATCATTGCTAAGTGGAATATAACAGACTCAGAAAGACTCAGGCTCAAAACCATCACATTTTCACCCATATTAAGAACCTAGACTTTAAATTATATATGTGTGCATTAATACATACACACACACACACACACACACACACACACACACATACACACATGGGGTGGGGCAGGGCATGTTGTGAAGCTAGAAAGAAGACAATAAGATGGAAGGAAGAAATCTTTAAAAAGGAAGGAAATAGAGTGTGTAAAGGAATACATGTGATAAAGACAAACTGGTATCGTCCCTATAGAAATAAGTGTGGACGTTCCTCAAAAATTAAAAATCAATTTCCCTCAAGATCCATCTATACTGCTCTTGGGCATATACCCAAAGGATTTTACATCATACTATGGAGATACTTGCTTATCCATGTTCATTATTGTTCTAGTTTTAACAGCCAGAATTTGGAAACTGCCTAGATGTCCATCAACTAATGAAAAGATAATGAAAATGTAAACATTCACACAATGAATTATTATTCAGCAGTTAATAGAAATGAAGTCATGAAAATTGCAGGCAAACTGTCCCAAGTGAGATAACCCAGATTCAAAGAGACAAATAGTGCACACTTTCTCTTATACGTGGACTTTAACTTTTAAGCTTTAGATGTGTGTTTTTCAATCTGAATAACATCGGAGGTTTGGTACCTAGTGAGGGACCAATTTTGAAAGAGAGCAAGGAGGGGAAAATGGAAGGGTGTGCTAGAATTAATGGGAAAGGGGAAATTATATAATTATATTGTAATCTCAAAAAATGAAGGGAATAAAAAGGAATATACACTTTATCAAAGTCTCATCCATGATGCATCCCAGGACCAAGGTCAAGTTTTGGACAACTTCCTGTAATTCCTACCACAAGAGTATCCAAGAGTCTAATCTTCTTGGGAACCAGCATGCCCATGCACATAAACCCAAACATACACTGACATCACATAATTAAAATTAAAACATTGTTAAACGAATCCATTTTTTTACTGATGAATGCTTTTCTTATATAATAATTCATTCCTGTCACTCAGGTGTTGGGGCATCTAAAGGCTCACCCACAGAGTTTTTCTTCATCATGAATTGGTTCATGTAATAGAAAGCAAACATGTCGGCTTGAAGTCGGGGAAAGCAATCTTTCTCAGTTGGTAGTATCATTTGGGACAATCTAGGAAATGCTGCCCTTCCGGAGGAAATATATCACTGGGGGTGAGCTTGGCAGTTAATGTTGCCACCATTTCTAGTGCCCACTCTCTGTTTCATGGTGCAGGTTGAGAACACGAGCTCTGAGCCTCCTGCTTTAGCTACCGTGCATTACATTGCTGAGTTGCCACTTTCATGGTGACCCCCATATCCCTCTGGAACTATAAGCCAAAATTAAACTCTTTTGTAAGTTCCTCAGGTATTTAGTTTTAGAAAGTGGCTCTATTTCAACAGAATGCATGAAACAACAGTCTACAACCATACTCCATGATGACTATTATTCTGTAAGTAGAATAGCTTTAATGGGAACATGGTTAAATTTTCCTTTAGAGTTAGGGTTTAAGCACAGGCCAGGCATGCACAGTGAGTGCTCTCCCACTGACTAGCATCTCTAGCTCTTCCCTTACAATTTTTTAATGAAAACATTATTATTATTATTATTATTATTATTATTATTATATTTTCATACATTATATTCTGATCATTTTACCTCTCTCATCTTTTACTGGTTCCTCCCCTCCTCTCCACCTACCAACTTCACAACTTTTCTTTTTAGAAAACAGCAACAAAATCAAAAACACCACCACCACCATCATCATCACCACCACCACCACCACCACCACCACCACCACCACCACCACCACCAAAAGAACCCACAACCAACCAATCAACCAACTAACCATCCAACCAACCCAAACCAAAGCCTAGTTAAAAATGCAGTTTTAGAAAAGTGGATCCATGTGTCATTTGGTACAAGTGTCAATTCTTTAGTTACATGGCAACCTTACTTATTCTCTAGCCCTGTGGTGGTTTGAATATGCTTGGCCCAGGGAGTGGCACTATTAAGAAGTGTTAACTTGTTAGATAGAGTAGGTGTGGCCTTGTTGAAGTAGGTATGTCACTGTGGGAGTGGTCTTTGATACTTTCCTCCTAGCTTTGCCCCATAATGATAATCCACCGAACCTCTGAACCTATAAGCAAACCCCAATTAAATGTCATTTATAACAGTTGCTGTGGTCATGGTATCTCTTCACAGCAGTGGAACCCTAAGACAAGCCTTAAGTAGTTTCTTCCTTGTGAGGACAAAATTTAAAATTTCCTGTTTCTCTTTATATATGATCTAAGTCATAGCAAATATTTAAAAGAATCAGGTGATGAAAATCATGATTTAAGAAAATGAGTTAGGGGCTGGAGAGATGGTTCAGCAGTTAAGAGCACTGGCTGCTCTTCCAGAGGACCCGAGTTCAATTCCCAGCAATATAGTGCTGGCTCACACTGTCTGTAATGGAAGCTGATGTCCTCTTCTGTCATGCAGGAATACATGCAAATAGAGAGCACTCAGACACATAAATAAATAACTCTCTCTCTCTCAAAAAAAAAAAAAAAGAATTTCCTGTTTCTCATCATGATCATCCTATTACTTGCCATTGCTTTCATGGATAGCTGTATTTTTAAAGCACCATGGTTTGCCTTCTTTGATTCAATATGTTGTGAATTCTCAAATTATTTTTGAAAGAGACCCCTCATTTTGTTTAATGTATTATTTCTTGTTCTTAGATGATAATCAGATTAGTCTTTTAGAAGGTACTATTGCTACCTGGGAAAACTCAGCTCAGTGAAAGGCTCTTGTCTCCCCCTCACCCCTTTAAAAAGGCCAATCAAACAAATGGCTGAATTTACAGCCTTCTCTCTGTCTTGGATTAGAACTGGAGTGTCAGTGCTTTCTTAAGGAGAACAAAAGAAATCATCATCACTAAATTCACTGCTGTAAACATTAGATTCACTCCTCAGCATTAAGTGTTTGTTATCTCAAAGCTGGACTGGTGGAGACACCAAATTTGCAATGCAAACCTAAGAACACTTAGCTTTTAAAGACCTTTGGTTGTTTCTGCTTAGATTAGTAATGAGCAGAGTGTCTCTGAACAATATTTTGTTTCCACAGTTCTATTGAACAATTTTATTCCTGCTTTAAAAAACACTTTTTATCTTTGTTTGTTTCTTTTGAGGATGTAGAAATCTTTAAAAAACGCATTAAAAAAACCTTTTGTGCCTAAGCATTTGTCTATCTCACAATAGAGTTTTTAGATTAAAAACAGTCTGTTCTTTAAAAAAAAATAGCTATACGATTTCCTAATATTTTGAGCATTGCTTTTCCTTGATTTGGCATTTGTAATTGTTGTGGACTATGGACTTTTTAAAGAGATTTTAATCGGGGGAAAAAGAAATAAAGGGGAAAATAGAATAGGAATGTTGGGCCCTATTTGGCCCTGGTTTGGGCCTTGAGGACAAACCCGAGCCTGGCTTGAGTTTTGTAAACTGTCTCAGTCACTTCCATATTGGAGTGACTCTGCATGACCTGCTTAAGCCTACCTTTGCCTAGCTACTGCTGAGGTAGAGTAACTCTGTTGGCTCTGTCAATCACCTCATACCCTTCCTCAACTTTCCCCTCCCCCTACATCATCTCACCTCAGCAGAAAACTCCACCTCCTCTCTCAGCCCTTTATAAAGAAAGTGATCAATACAATAAAATGAGTTCCTGCTTTGACAGACTCCAGGCTCAGGGTGGTTATTCTCTGGAGGCAGGAGATCTGAGCTGTGACACTCACCATCCTGCTCAGTCCTGAGTCTCGAGTCTCGGCTGGACTGGGTTCTCCCCCCTCTCCCTCTCCCTCTCTCCCTCTCTCCCTCTCTCTCTCTCTCTCTCTCTCTCTCTCTCTCTCTCTCTCTCTCTCTCTCTCTCTCCCTCTCTCTCTCTGACTGTCTCTCTCTCTCTCCTCCCTGTATCTGCCAGCAGAGAGCCCAGCATAGGAGGATTAAATGGAGAAGGGATAGACAATTAACACTGAAGGCCTTTTGAAAAGCCATATGGAAATCTACCACTGAACAAACTTCCTAATATGCATATGGAATTAAGTGGAGTCACCATATAACGGGGAAGAATATGCCCCAACTAGATATCTTATGACACCAACTAAAACCTCTAGTATTGAGAATAGGTTATGTCTTCTTTAGTTGTTGGCCAAAGGAGTGCTGTAGACATCCCAATAGAAATCACAGCCTAATACTAAGGCTACTGATTAGGCTCCATAAGAGTTTTGTCTTTTAGAGATTCATTGTATTTATGTGTTCCTGCATGAGTTAATATTTATTTGCACTGTGTGTGTGTGTGTGTGTGTGTGTGTGTGTGTGTGTGGTACCTGGGAAGGTCAGAGGACATTGGATCCCTTAGAACTAGAATTACAGGCAATTATCTGCTCTCTGATGTGGATGCTAGGAATTGAACCTGGCATCAGGTTCATCTATAACAATGGTAAGTGTTAAATGATGACTCATTGCCCTAGCCCTCTTCATCAGTGTTTTATTCATCAGTGTATATCTAATGTCCTATATAGTCTCTGCTATATAAAAATGTTGCATTAACCCAGAAAGAAGTGAGCAAACATCTGTTTATTCCACTTATGGTACCAATGACAGAATAGAGTGTAATCCCACCGAAGTCTGACTTGGTGAACTTATGACTTCCTTGGGCTTAGGTTGCCACCAGGTTGTGCCTTGCCCTCAGTTCCTCCTTATTGTGTAAAACAGTGGGTTTTCAGACCATGCCCTGATGGATTTTACAAGCAGTTTTTGACTTTGTTTTGATGATGGAGGATGACTTTCAATGTGGGTGTGGGTGTGTCTGATATCACCCACATATCATAGATGAATAAATTACCTATCTGATTGTTGTCTTCTTAAAACTTTCCTTGGCATAGGGTGGAGAAGGTAAGGTGGGCACTCAGTCTTCATCTGTCTGTGAATGTCATTTTTCCTTTCCTTACATCAAGAGTCATATGCCTGGCAGCTATAGAAGTTCAGGGACTAAACAAAGTAAGATGGTGGTTAACCCCAAGTCTAGAGTATACCATCTGGAAACATCATTTAAATTTATTTCTTAGCTTCATGTGTAGATTTTTTTAAAATTAGGAATCTCTGGGTATTTTAGGGAGTCTTCCTCTTATTGAGTTGCCTTGTCCAGCCTCAGTGATAGGAGGCTTTCTTCTTGTCTTATTCTATCTTGTTTTGTCCTGTTTGGC
>JADRCD010070668.1:0-12119 GCA_019843815.1 Montemys delectorum | reverse complement strand
TCCCTGCAGTCCTGCGGCTCCCCTGCAATTCCTGAGGCCTATGCCTCCCAGCTGGTCCTGCCTTAGCAAGACCCCAGAGAGAAAATGGCCAGTAATGTGTCTTTTACAAATGAGGGTGCCCTTGCATTTGGAACATAGATATTCAGAATTAAGAGGTCATCTTGGGAGATTTTTCCTTTGAGTTTGAAGTGTCCTTCCCCATTTCTTTTGATTAATTTTGATTAGATATTAAAATGGCTATACCAGCTTGCTTCTTTGGTCCATTTTCTTGGAAAATCTTTTTCTAACCTTTTACTCTAAAGTAATGTCTATCTTTGATGTTGAAGTGTGTTTTCTAACACATTTTAAATTGCTTTGTTTGTTTTGTTTTGTTTTTTCTTTTGTTCTGTTTTTTTGGGTTTTTTTTTGTGGCTTTTTTTGGTTTTGTATTTTTGGTTTTTCGAGACAGGGTTTCTCTGTATAGCCCTGGCTGTCCTGGAACTCACTCTGTAGACCAGGCTGGCCTCGAACTCAGAAATCTGCCTGCCTCTGCCTCCGAAGTGCTGGGATCAAAGGCGTGTGCCACCACCGCCTGCCTTAAATTGTTTTTTTTTTAATTTATTTATTTTTATTTCATGTGCATTGCATATATATCTGTGTGAAGGTGTAGGATCCCTCGAACTAGAATTAGAGATAGTTGTGAGTTGCCATGTGGGTACCAAGAATTGATCCCTGGTCCTGAAGAGCAGCCAGTGCTGTTAACCCCAGAGCCATCTCTCTAGCCTAAAGTATATTCTTGTATGAAACAGAAATATGGATCATCTTTTCACATCTATTATGTTAGCCTTTTTGCCTTTGTGGGCTGGGGATTTAGTCTATTGATATTAAAGACCAATGATTGTTAATTCCTATATTTTGTTGTTTGGTGGTGATGGTGTGTCGGGGAGTGGCATGCACACACAAATGTGGTTCCCTTTTGCAAGTGTGAAATTATTTCCTGTGTTTTCTTGGGTGTAGTTAACCTACTTGGGTTGGAGTTTTCCTTGTAGTACCTTCTGTGGGACTAAATTTGTGGATAGATTTTGTTTAAATTTGAATTTATCATGGAATATCTTGTTTGTTCCATCTGTGGTGATTGAAAATTTTTCTGGGTATTATACTCTGAGTGTGTGGTCTCTGGCATCTGGACAGAGTCTGGAGCACATCTGTGCAGGCCTTTGTAGCTTTGAGAAGTCAGGTGTAATCCTGATAGGTCTGCCTTTATGTTGCTTGACATTTTCCCTTGCAGCTTTTAATATTCTTTCTTTGTTCTGTATGTTTAGTGTTTCCATTCCTATTATTCTTAGGTTTGGTCATTTCATCATGTCTCAGGTTTCCTGGATATTTTGATTCAGGAGCTTTTTAGAATTAACATTTTCTTTAGACTAATATAACAAGTCTCTCAAGTTCTTCTCTCCTATCTTGCATGCTGAGATCCCTTCCATCTCTTATATTCTGTTTGCAATGCTTGCATCTGTAGTTCCTGATGGCTTACCTAGATTTTACATCTCCCAGGATTCCCTCGGTTTGTGTTTTCTTTATTGGTTCTATTTCCATTTTCAGGTCTTGACCAGTTTTATTCATTTCCTTGACCTGTTTATGTTTTCCTAGAATTTCTTTAAGGGATATATTCATTTCTTTGTTGATTAAGGGCTTGTATCATCTTCATAAGATTGGATTTAAAGTCATTTAAATATCCAAGGCTTGTTACAGTAGGATAGCTGGTGGTGCCATATTGCCCAGGCTGTTGTTTTATTCTTACACTGGGCTCCAGTCATTTGGGTTTGAGGTTATTATAATTTAGGTGTCTATTTCTGAGTTTATCTTTGATGAATGGATGTTTTTTCCCTTTGTTTCTCTCAGGTCTTCTGGCATGAGCAGTCTGTGGTTCTGGTGATCAGTCAGTCTTTCAGGTTCAGTAGGTGTTTTAGTCAGGGTTTCTATTCCTGCACAAACATCATGACCAAGAAGCAAGTTGGGGAGGAAAGGATTTATTTGGCTTACACTTCCACATGGCTGTTGATGACCAGAGGAAGTCAGGACTGGAACTCAAGCAGGTCAGGAAGCAGGAGCTGATGCAGAGGCCATGGAGGATGTTCCTTACTGGCTTGCTTTCCCTGGCTTGCTCAGCCTGCTCTCTTATAGAACCCAAGACTTCCAGCCCAGGGATGGCACCACCCACAAGGGGCCCTACCCCCTTGATCACTAATTGAGAAAATGCCCCACAGCTGGATCTCATGGAGGCACTTCCCCAACTGAAGCTCCCTTCTCTGTGATAACTCCAGCCTGTGTCAAGTTGACACACAAAACCAGCCAGTACAGTAGCGTTTCTCCACTTGGTGTTTTGTTAGCCTGTATGACCTCTAGGGTTTTGTGTGCCTGTGTTGCCTCTTGGATTCTGGGAACTGATATGGCTTCTGGGGTTTTGGATACTGGTGTGGCCTCTGGGGTTTCTAGTACCATCTTGGCCTCCTGAAGAGCAGGGGTCTTCTGCAGGAGGTGTGGGCCTGGGTTTCCTAGTAACATCATGACCTTCAGTAGAGTAGGGTCTTCTGCCACAATTGTGAACTGTGATATGGAGCCCAGGGGAGGGGGTGCTCTTGGGAACTGCTGGACCAGCTTTAAAAAATACTAGAAAGTGATAGGTGGGTGTTTTACCTGGAGTTCTAGTACCTAGTGCAGCCTTTAGTAGAGTAGAGTATCCTTTAGGAGTCTTCTGCTGGAGTTGTGAACCAGGATATGGAGCCCTAGATACAGGTTTTTGTGATTTTTGCATCCTGCCATCTGTTGATCATTCCTAGAAGTTTTATAGTTGTTTTTAGAATATGATATGTGCAAATAGGGACAGTTTAATAACTTCTTTCCCCTTTTATATCTCTTTAATTTCCTTCTTTGCATTATTGTTCCAGCTAGTTTTTCAAGCATTATATTGAAAAGAAGTGGGATTAGTGGACAGTCCTTCCTCATTCCTGATGATAATAGATTGCTTTGAGTTTCCATTTATGATGATATTGGGAATGTATTTGTCGCATATAGCCTTATTTTTTAAAATATGTTTCTTACAGTTTACTCTGTGTAGGGCTTTTTATCATGAACTCATGCTGGATTTTAGCAAAGGCCTTTTTTGCATCTATTGAGGTGATTACATGATTTTTGTCTTTAAGTCCATTTATGTAGTTTATTATAGTTATTGACTTGTTGAACCATCCCTGCATCTCTGGGATAAAGCCATCTTGGTCTTTGATGTTATTTTTGATAAATACCTGTGTTGGTCTGCAATTGGTTTGCAATTGTATTTTTTTGTTTGTTTGTTTTTCTAGACAGGGTTTCTCTGTATAGCCCTGGCTGTCCTGGAACTCATTCTGTAGACCAAGCTGGCCTCGAACTCAGAAATCCGCCTGCCTCTGCCTCTGCCTCTGCCTCTGCCTCTGCCTCCCACGTGCTGGGATTAAAGGCATGTGCCACCACTGCCCTGCTTGTAATTGTATTTTATTGAAGATATTTGACCCTATGTTCATCAGAGATATTGGCTTGTCATTTTCTTTTTTGTTGTTATTGTTATGTCTTTACCTGGTAATGGTATTTTATTAGAATAATACCAGCTTCGTAGAAGGAGCTTAGAATTGCTCCTTGTCTACTTTTTGAATAATTTAATAAGAATTGACTGTAGTTCTTTGCAGATCTGTTAAAAATTTGCTGTGATTACATTTGGGCCTGCACTTTTGTGGTTAGAATTATTTTGTATTACTGTTTCCTATGTTATAGTTCTGTTTAAGTTGTTGATCTCGGTTTAACTTTGGTGGTTTGGGTGAATCTAGAAATTTGGTCATTTATTTTAGATGTTTTAAGTTAATGAGCTATAAGTTTTAAAAGTATTCCATTATAATGTTCTGAATTTCCTTATGTCTGTTATAAATGGCTCCCTGTTCATTTCTGACTCTGTTACTTTTGATTGCCTATATTTCTGTCTTTGGTTTAGTTGTGTCAAAAGTGTCAATTTTGTTCATCTTTCTATAGAGTTCTTAGGTTTGTTGATTCATTATATTGTTTTCTTTGTTTCTATCTTACTAGGTTCTGCTGTGAATTTTTTTTTATTTATTTCTTGCCACATACTAGATTTGAATTTGCTTTGTTCTTGTTTTCCAAAATCTCGAGTTGCATCTTTAAGTAAAATATTTGTGCTGTTGCTGACTTTAGTTTTTTTTGTTGTTGGTGGTGGTGTTTTGGTTTTTTTTTTGTTTTTGTTTTGTTTTTGTTTTTGTTTTTGTTTGTTTGAGACAGGGTCTTTCTGTGTAGCTTTGGCTAGCCTGGAACCTGCAGTGGAGACAAGGCTGGTTTGGAATTTATAAAGGTCTGCCAGTACTGATTAAAGACATGAGTCACCATACCTGGGTCTTTCTAATTTTTTTTTAAGATTTATTTATTCTATGTATGTAAGTACACAGTTGCTGTCATGAGATACACCAGAAGAAGGCATCAGATCTCATTACAGATGGTTGTGAGCCACCATGTGGTTTCTGGGATTTGAACTCAGAACCTCTGGAAGAGCAGTCAGTGCTCTTAACCACTGAGCCATCTCCCCAGCTCCAGTCTTTCTGATCTTTAAGTGTAGGCACTTAGAGCCATAAATTTCTCTCCAGAGATTTTGGTGTGCTTTGTTTTCATTTTTATTGAGTACCAAGATTTTTTTCTTTTATTTCCATCTCAATTTCTTCTTTGACCCTTTCATCATTCAGCAATAAGGGTTTTTTATCTCCTTATTGCCATGCATTTGTGTACTTATTAGACATTTATTTGCTTTTGATTTTGTGTTTTATTATCTTACAGTAAGATAGGATATATGGAGTCTTTCTGAATTTGTAAAGATTTGTTTTGGGTCCCAAGGTATTTAAGAGAAGTAGTCTGATCATAGTTTCCCCTCCACCAACTCCTAGATCCTCTCCACCTTTCCACCTCCTCAATTTCATTCCCTTTCTCTCTAGAAAGCAAGCAAGCAAAAAAAAAAAATCCCCACATAAACAGAATAGAAAAAATAACACACATGCACACATACACACACACACACACACACAAATTTCCATAAAAACACAAAATCAAAAACCATAATATACAAGCAAAAGATTATTTTAGTCTATATCATGGAATGTTTTTCATTCTCCTTCAACCATGGCAGTTTGCTGGGTACTATAGTCTAAGATGGCAGTTGTGATCTTTTAGAACTTGAAGTGTATTGCTTCAGGCTCTTTTGACTTTCTGTTGTTTTTGGAGGTTTTTTTGTTGTTTTGTTTTGTTTTTTTGGTTTTTTGTTTTGTTTTCGTTTTTAAGACAGAGTTTCTCTGTGTAGCCCTGGCTGTCCTGGAACTCACTCTGTAGACCAGGCTGGCCTCGAACTCAGAAATCTGCCTGCCTCTGCCTCCCAAGTGCTGGGATCAAAGTCGTGCGCCACCACTGCCCACCTCTTTTGACTTTCAAAATTTCCATTGATATATCAGATGTTGGTCTGATGAGTTTTCCTTTATCTGTGACTTGTTGGTTTAGGTCTGTGATGCATTTGTAGTTGAGTTTTATGGGAAGGAGTCTGACTCTGAAAGTCTTTTAATTGGGACTTGGGATCTGGCTTCACAAAGGGTTAGCAGAACTAAGGTTACCCTGGGTGTGGCCACAGATGGCCACAGGTGTGAAGGGAATGGAGAGAACTAGAAGGATGGGACTAAGCACTGTAGAAAGAACAGAGTGGGAGAGTGGAAGAAGGGTACTGGTAGTCTGCCTGGGCCCCAGCCAAGTATACTGTCCTGGGAGTCACAAAGGAATGGAGGTAAGCTGGAAATAGTGACTGAGGGGGTGGGGGTGGGGGTAGGGTGGAGGGTAAGGTCATTGAGTTTGTCAGTTTCATCCTCATTTCAGCTTGAGTTCTCTCCAGTATTTCTATCCCATTACTTAGTTTGGTTTTTAAATCCTGATCTGTCTTCATCACTTTGTTCAGTTCTATATTTGTATTTTGTTGAACATTACTTAAGTTTGTGTTATCCTCTTGAAGGTCAGTGAGGTGTTTGTGTCTTCTTTTAAACTTCGTGGATTTCTTTTTTTGTTTGTTTGTTTTGTTTTGTTGTTTGTTTGTTTTTCAAGACAGGGTTTCTCTGTATAGCCCTGGCTGTCCTGGAACTCACTCTGTAGACCAGGCTGACCTAGAACTCAGACATCTGCCTGCCTCTGCCTCCCAAGTGCTGGGATTAAAGGCTTGTGCCACCACCACCTGGCACTTCTTGGATTTCTAAATGAAGTTGTTTTTCTTTTCATTCTGTGTCCTGTGGCTCATCTAGATAATTCTCATAACAAAACATTTCTATAGGACTAGTAGGTTTGGTGGGACACATACTGTTTGGGCCATTCATATGGTTGTTTTTTCATTGTAACCTGGGTTTGTAGACTTCTTTCTTTGGTTGTGTGCCCAATGTGAGATTTTAGCTTTCCTTAGATTTGACTAGTGCAGGAGTTATGTGTCCAGAACTCGGCCAGGTAAAGCTGGTGTGTGTATGAGTTGCTTGATTGGACCCAGGCCAGGCAAAGCAAGTATTGGAGATGTGGTTTCCAGTTAGGCCTATGTTGTAGAGATGGGAGTAGAGAAGGCACATGGGCTTGCAGGCGAGGGACTTACTAGGTTATTTCAGAGTCACAGGTCTAGAACTAGGCCTGTAGGTGTGGAGATGGGAAGAAGTGGATGGGAGTTGGAGTATGTAGTCACCAGGCAAAGCTGGTTTGTAAACTGTGGCTCCTGAGCTAGGCTGTGGGTATGGAGATGGCGGGGGCAGATAGGAACTTAATGATTCTTTTTATATATTAATTTAATTAATTTATTTATTTTCTCATAATCCTGATTGCCGTTTCCTCTTTTCCTCTTCTCCTATTTCTCCTCCACCTCCCCTCTTCCTAGACTCCCATCCACCACTCCTCCTCTTCCATTTCCTTTCAGAAAAGGGCAGCATATCAAGTTGTAATAATACTACACACTTCCCTTCATATTAAGGCTGGATGAGGCAACCCAATAAGAGGAGAAAGGCCCCAAAAGTGGGTAGAAGAGTCAGGGATAGCTCCACTTTTCGTTCTTTTTCATTTCATGTGTTCCTCTCCCTCTCCCTGTCATCTCCACTGTAATCTATTTTTGTTCTAACTTTGGACGCAGTTTTATTCCTTCACGTTTTCTAATATATGATGGTAGATTATTGATTTAGGATTTTTCATCTTAAATGTAGGTATTTGCATTTTTAAATTGCTTGCTATCTATGCACTGTTTTTGCTGCATCTTTTAAAGTTTTGGTATGATCAAATCTTTTCTATACCTTTTAAATTTGATTTTATGTTATGTTATACATGTACGGAGGTTAGATGACAATTTATGGGAATCAGTTTTCTCCTTCCACACTGTAGATCCCAGAGCTGGTGGTAGGCATTTTATCTCACTATCAAAGTCATTGAAATTATATACACGATTATTTCTTTGATTCTTTTCAGGTATGTAATAATTTCCACCCAGTTGTGAATTTTCCATATATTTTTCTGTTATTTCTGTTACCTTTGTAGTAGTTGGAGAACATGCTTTGTATTATTTTATTCTCTTAGATCTTATTGAGATTAAGAACAGCTAAGGGAGAGTGGAGTCATATTGCAGTATACAATGCTATAGAAGCATAAAATGTTATAGGCCGTTATTTTGCATGCCAACTAAAAATATTAATAAAAAAACTGGTGCAAAAATCTTAGTGCAAGCTGGGCAGTGGTGTCGCACCCCTTTAATCCCAGCACTTGGGAGGCAGAGGCAGGCGGATTTCTGAGTTCGAGGCCAGCTTGGTCTACAGAGTGAGTTCCAGGACAGCCAGGGCTACACAGAGAAACCCTGTCTCAAAAAACAAACAAACAAACAAAAAGACTCTGAAACTGTTCTTAGGCTATTACTGTGCCATCCAAAATTTCAAAGTAGTTTTCTGATCCTAAGACACCAAGTCTTTCTTCTGTGTCACACTTAACTTCTTTGAAGTAGAAAACCTTCCAGACCCAACAAAGTAATATTGGTGGCTTTTCCTGAAACAGCTGTGTTAGTATTCATTCCTTTCTAAGAACAACTAAATCCTCTTTTTTTAAATAAAAAGTCAGAAGGTAAAGTTTTCACCTCTTTGCTGAAGGAGGAAGGTCTGAAAAATAGACTCCCTTTCTGTAGAGAAGCCCCCTGGAAAGAAGTAGGAGAATTCTTGTGAGATTGTTACTCTTAGAGTTCTTTCAAGGCTTGAGAATGGCCTCAGAATTTTATGTCATCAGTTGGACCTTTCTAGACCATATTTCCATTAAAAATCCTAAGTGTCTTGCCTATGGATTATGAGGAATTGCCTATGGATTTTATGATAATCTGTATACTTCTCTATTTGTTTCTCTAAGATAGGATAGTTAAATATAGTTATTTTATTAGATCGTGCAATTACAGTAATTTTGATCCTACTTTAACTTAGTCGGGTTCTTTCCCTATTATGTGTATTAAATATGTACTATTTACTTTTTCCATTATTTCACAAACAACAAATACCTACTATTTATTGTATGGGCTGCTTTAGTATAAAATCAAACACACATCCCTAGCCTCATTTGTAAATTAGAGCCAGCAGATGTAATAATCAGTTCCTAAGTACAATAATATTACATCTCCACTGTAGGCATAAAATACAGGTTGCTATGGAGAGCTGAGAAGGAGGAATCTGAATCAGATTATGAGAGCATGATTATGCTCTTTTTTTAAAAAAAATTATTTATTTACATTCCAGCTATGGCCCCCCTCCCAGTCGCCCCTCCTACAGTACTTCATCCCATTCCTCCTCCCACTTGCATCTGAGAGGGTGTTCCCCCCAGACTTCCCCCTTCCCTGGGGCCTCAAATCTGTCAAAGATTAGGCACATCTTCTCTCACTGAGGCCAGTCCAGGCAGTCCTCTGCTATATATGTGCTGGGGGACTGGGACCACCCAAGTATGCTACCTGGTTGGTGGGAGCTCCTGGGGTCTCTGTTACTTGAGACTGCTGGTCTTCCTATGGGGTCACCCTCCCCTTCAGCTTCTTCAATCCTTCCCCTAATTCAACCAGGGGTCCCCGACTTCATTCCAATGGTTGGGTGTATGTATCTGCATCTGTCTCAGTCAGCTGCTAGGAGGACCTCTCAGAGACAGCCATACTAGCACATCTATAAGCACATCATAAGCATCAGTAATACTGTCAGACCTTGGTGTCCCCCCACCCCTATGAGATGGATCCAAAGTTAGACTGGGCTGCCTTTTCCTCAATCTCTTTTCCATTTTATTCCCCTGCAGTTCTTTTAGACAATTTTAGGTCAGAACTTTTTTACTGTGGGTTGGTAACTTGATACCCTGTCTTTCTACTACTGGGGGTAGACTCTTCAAGTTCCCTCTCCCCATTGTTGGGCATTTTGGCAAAGGTCACTCCATTGAGTCCTGAGAGTCTCTCACCTCCCAAGTCTCTAGTACTTTCTAAAGGGTCCCCCCTAAAGGCTGCATATTTCCATTTGTCCTCCTGGTCTTCTGTGCTTCTCTCCTGGCCCTGCCCCTATACCTGATCCCGTTTGCCTTTCCTCTCCCCCTCCCCTCTCCCATCCTGGTCCCTCCCTCCCTCTGCCTCAGGTGATTATTTTCTTGCTCCTTCTAAGTAGGATTGAAGTACCCTTACTTGAGCCTTTCTGCTTAATAAACTTCTTATGGTCTGTGGGTTGTATCCTAGGAATTCTGTATTTTTTTGCTAATATCCACTTAGTGAGTACATACCGTGCATGTCCTTTTGGGTCTGGGTTACCTCACCCAGGATGATATTTTCTAGATCCATCCATTTGCCTGGGAATTTCATGAAGTCAATTGTTTTCAATAGCTGAGTAGTATTCCATTGTGTAATTGAACCACATTTTCTGTATCCATTCTTTGGTTGAGAGAAATCTAGGTTGTTTCCAGCTTCTGGCTATTATAAATAAGGTTGCTATGAACATAATGGAGCACATGTTCTTGTGTTTTAGTGGAGTATCTTTTGGGTATATGTCCAAGAGTACAGCTGGGTCTTCAGGTAGAACTATTTTCAATTTTCTGAGGAACTGCCAGATTGATTTCCAGAGTGGTTGTACCACTTTGCAGTGGAGGAGTGTGCCTCTTTCTCCACATCCTCACCAGCATGTGCTATCACTTGAGTTTTTGATCTTAGTCATTCTGATTGGTGTGAGGTGGAATCTCAGGGTTGTTTTGATTTGCATTTTCCTGATGATTACAGGACTAGATCTGTCCCTTCCACCTCTACCATCAAGAAAGATGCAACTCGAGAGCTCTTCTCCAAGCAGTTTATTCAGGAACTTAATACAATCTTCTGACTTCTGACTTTCTCCCCCACTCCCACCCAGGGCAATCCCCCAGGCCCTTAAATGCTCTATCCTGAGCCTATCTCAGTAGGCCACGTGGTGCGTGCAGATAGGTTGCCATACACGGAAGCAAGCCAGGCAAACAAGCACTGCCAAATAAGGAGTTGTTTATCACTCTAGCACTCCAGCAAGGAGTGGAAGCTGGCGCCATCTTTAGGGCGTGGTTCAGACGGCTCTCTACATAGATCTATAGAGAAATTTTAAAAGATGACCCAAGTAACTCACCTGAGTGACTAAGAATTTGATCAATGTAGAAAGGCTCTCATTACAAGGGTACAACTGTAGAAAAGGCACAAAATGGAAGATATTTAGGGACCTTCTGCAGTTGAGTGTGGATTAAGTAAATGAATGTACTTGAAGGAGGAGGAAGAAGGACTGAAGTATCTATCTTTCTGTCTTTGTTCTTTTGGATGAGATTTAATTTATCCTGCCTTCACCTCTCCCTACAGTCTATCCATCCCTGGAGTCTGATGATGATGATCCTGCTTTGAAATCTCGACCCAAGAAGAAGAAGAATTCAGATGATGCTCCATGGAGTCCTAAAGGTGATCTAGCATTCTGTATCTTATACTCTGTATGAGTAATCAAGTGAAAAATATAGATCAATGTAAGACATCTGTAATCCAAGATCTTATTCAGCCATTCATTTGCTTAGTTAGCAAGCATCTGTTACTTTTAGTACCATGTTAAGTGCCAGGGCTGAATTCATTGTGTGACATAGTTTGTGTAATCTAGCTAAGAAAATCATAGCTTTTGTTTTTGAAATCTTATGGCTAGAGATGAAGGGAACCAGAAGAGTTCACTAAGCCATCTAAAGCTTCTAAGAACATTCTGGTAACTGTCATCTCAGCCCCACTATGATAATTTTGTTTTCAAGGAGAACTATGCAGACTCTTGGCCTCTGCAAGAGTCCCAAGATTGTCAATTACTAAGAAGTTATACCTAAGGAAGGGAAGGAAGAGAGGAAAAGTAGGTACCTGAAGTGAACATGGAATTTTGAGAGAGAAAATAATTTTCTTCATCTCATTGGTTGGGCTATTTGCACTGAAGAACTTTCGAGGACTTACTAATTTTTGAATGTGTATGATGTATGTTTATTTGTATAGTGTTTGTGAGTGTGCATGTTCACTCCTGTGTGATTATTTATATATGTGTGTATATGTGTTGTTGTATGTGGAGTGGGAGTTGTGTGTATGTGGAGTTGAGAGAATAACCTCAGGTATGGGCCCTTGTCCTCCCACCTTGTTTGTGACAGATCTCTTCTTGTTTAGTGCTGAACACCCCTATTTTCAGGGATTCTTCTATCTCTCCCTCCCATCCATTCTAGGCATTCTGGGATTATAGATGTGTGTTACCACATCTAGTTTGGGGATCCAAACTCAAGTTCTCATGCTTATATGGCAAGTGCTCTGCCATTGAACTGTCTACCACAGTCCATGGTACTTTCACTTCTTAATAAACTACACAAATGTTAGTGGCCTAAAAGAATATTTACCATTTCTTATGATTCTTTCCTTTTAAATCACTCTTAATCTAAAACAATACATCTTGGTTTTGTTAAAAACTAACAAATTGTTCTGTAGCCAGTATCATCTTCTAGATTTGTTTATTTGCTGTCATGTAACATTGTTTTTTTTTTTAAACAGACTGGTT
>JADRCD010070663.1:0-10755 GCA_019843815.1 Montemys delectorum | reverse complement strand
TGTCTAATGTTATTAAATATTGTTATATATTTGTTGTCATATATATTTCTTCTTTAGAAAAATATCTATTCAGGTCATTTGTCCATTTGGGGCCCTTAGATTACTTGGGTTTTACTGTCAAGATTTTTTTTTTTACCTTGTCAGATAAGTAGCAACAGTTTTGTCTCATTATTTAAGTTGTTTCTTCATTCTGTGTATTACTTTGTTTACTATACAGAAGTTTTCAGTTTGATATAACATATTTGTCAAATTTCACTTTTGTTTCCTCTCCTATTGGTGTTCTTTCCAGAAATTCACTGTATGTACCAATGTCTTACAAAGTCTGCCATGTGCTTCTTTCTAATAGTTTCAAATTTTCAGATGTTAAACTTAAGGCTTTGATCCATTTTGAGTTCAGTTTGTACAGGGTGAGAAAGAAAGGTCAAGTTTTCTTCTTCTATATGTGAATATCTCTCCAGCTTTTGCAGTATCATTTATTGAAGGGGCTGTCCTTTGCCCAATGCATGTTTTTGGTGCTTTTGTGGAGAATCAGTTGGCTGTAGATACATGGATTTATTTCTGGGACCTTTATTCTCCATTCTGTTCTTTTGGTTGATATGTCTATATTTATGCCAATATCATGCTGTTTTGGTTACCATGACTCTATACATCTTGAAATCACATATTGTGATGCCTCCAGCTTAGTTCTTTTATCCAAGATTGCTTTGATTATATGGTATGGTGTCTTTTGTGCTTTCCTATGAATTTTAGGATTTTGCTTTCTTCTAGGTCTATGAAGAATTCCATTGGCATACTAGTGAGTTTTGCATTAAAGCAAGCTATTTAAAATTGTAAGAGTACTATTCAGTAAATACAAGCTTTTCATCATGTATTGCTTTCCAGTCAGTTAGGATAAACTGGAATTTTTCAAGAGTTTCTCAGTGTAAAGGTAAACAGATGTATAACGGTCAGAACAGTATACTATTATGTAGTTGATATGATATCAAAATTATGAGAACTATCATGCAAAGCACAAACTCTTCCAAACCAAGCTTTGCTATTTTATGAAATGCCATTTTTTAGAAAATGGTGTCATTGAGAAGCTCCTCATTGGCTTTGCTCAGTTACAATGTTTGAGCATAATTCAACTCATTTGTCCCTTTAGTGAGAAAGATTTTTAATACTTAAAAGTATAATTTCTCTTTAAATCTGGCAAATGCTTTCACTGGTTAAAGAAAAAAATCTTGTTTTCTTTCTTTCTGTGATCAGACAGCTGATAGACAATGAAAGGGAGAATAATAAGTTTTAATTATACCTTTCAAAGCCCAACAGATTTGAAAGCTATTCAGGAATTATATGTGAGTTTTCTCAGCATTAACTTATCAGTGTTTAAGAGACACTAGCTCTTGTTCTTTAAGGTGAGATGGCTTACTTGTGAATTGAGCCAAGATAATTTTTTCAAGATTTGCAAGTGTTAATAGTGTTTATTTTCCCTGAGGAATTTTTTGTGTCTCCCCCCACACACACCTCTCTTTTCTACTTTTCCATATTTAAGAATGTCTCAAACAAAAAACCAACATTTTAAATCACCGTGCAGCTCTTCTTCTTAAATTACATGAAGTACCATCCAGTGCCAAAATAGAAAGCACACCAAGCAAAACTATGAGGTTATAATATCTTCTCCTTGAGAAAAATTGTTGGGATAAACAGCCAAAAGAGACAGATATTGATGATATAAACAATCTTTTGTAAATTCAGTCCTTGACTTTTAGGGGAAAAACATATTGCATCTATTGATTATAATGTTTAAGATTCTGGTCTGAATGTAGATGTCAGAAAGATTACAGAACTGGTCATTCTAGAATCATTCATACATTTTAAAGTTGCTAATAGCACAATACTAAAGACTAAAAAAAGAGATTTACTTCTGATCAGTGTGGGAGAGTCAAGTGTGCTGATGAGCTTTTTGCTTGCAGAGTCATTATATGATAGATAGCATATATTACAAGGTACAGAGAACAATTATTGCTATGTATGTTTCGTTTTTGTTTGTATTATAAAGCCTATAGAATTCAGTTATGTGGGTTCCCATCCTAATGGCTTTGTTCTTTAAAAAGCTTTCAAAAGCATACCTTTAAATGTTATAGTAGGAAATGTTTCTCACCTTGTTAATACCTGAATATGGGAATTTAATTATAGAACATGAAGGCTCAGTGAACATCTAAATTGTATAAATTATAATACAATTATTTCTCCCCCCACAGAAACATCTATATTGACCATTGTCCATGCATAAGAATAATTTTATAAAAGCTAAAGAAACCATTTTAGAGATGCCATTATCTGACTATATAACATTAAAAAAGCTACACTGAAGATGGTAATAACGACAGTTTGGCATTATCTTTCTCAATAGTCCCAAAATCCCAGGAAGCAGAATATGAAAATAAATGCCTTCCATTTGTGAAAAAGAGAAAGGGAATATCCAGTTTTCTCTGAGGCTACAAAAGTAGGATCATGCCAACAAAATTCAACATGAGTAAACTGGCATTGCTTTGGAAACCAGCCAAGTACTCATGAACTGGCATTCATGACTGCCTGAGCAAATGACAACCCAGAAGTCCCAAGCTTTTGTACAACACCAATACTGGATTCACCCACCCTTACCAACAGAGGTTCTGTGAGAATTTCCCAGGCTCAAAGACTCAGATTTGTGCTCATGGAACTCTATATCAGAACCTATAAAATGAGATTTCTGTCAACTTCTATTGAAATTGAATCCATGACAGGTCCTACTAGTTCAAACTAGAGCTGAGTTAGTGGGTTTAGATTCTGCTCCAGGTTTTATACTTTCAGGATCCCAATCAGGTGTAGTAGACCATCTCACCAGTATAGCGCCTACACACTCAGGTTTTAGGTCAGCCTCTATATTGTCATACTCTAGAACAGATTCTGTTGTTTCAGTTACCAGTCTTGCTTTTGAGACTGAAGGCTCAAGACCAGCTCTCTCAAACTCAGTATCTATATTTGACATTGTACATTGTGGATCTCAGGCAGATCAGTCTCAAGTGTCCTACTTCCTGGAAGATCAGGGACTAGGTACAAGTGTCACAGAAATCCCCAGAGGCTAATCTCAGAATTACCCCTATAAACCCAGACTTCATTTCAATTTAATGGAAACAAAACATAAGCTTGTCTGAATAGATTTTAGTTCTAGGATCATTTGGTACACACCTGGTAATCAGATTCATTGTCAATATGGTTGTCCAGTAAGATTCTATGAGAGATAAACATATGATTCAACCCTCCTCTCCACACACAAATATACATATTCACACATCAGTCTATAGCCATTGAAGACTACGTTCCAATACTTGGCACCCATCAGTGTAGCACCAGCTCCATTATCTCTCCCATTTTCTAGATAGTCCAGCCAATCTCCAGGCTAGCTCCTATGGTTCTTACAGGTTCAAGATATGCTCCTTGAAAGGGGTTCTTAGGATAATCATTGAATGGATCCAAAATCAATCCTGACAGACTAAGAATTACAGCAAGAAATATGACCAAAGTTCATGCCAATTAACTTGTCAGGAATGTCAGAGGAGGGTGACTGACACAACTTTTCTTAGATAATACAAATCAGCAAACTCTAGAATGAATAACTTTTAAAAATCTATAGAATCAATATATAGCCAATGAGGTCAAGAAAAATAATATAAATATGACATCAATAAAAGGAACAAATGATGTACCAGTAGCTAACACACCCAAATAGAGTTAGTTAATTCCATAATTCCTAGCAAAGTAAGCATTATCTTTGTTTTTAGAAAATTTAGTGAATTATAATACAAAGAAATAGTTTCCCCAAATCAGGAAAATAATAAAATTCAACCTTGTGAGATAAGATATTATGATAAGATTTAATGTCATATGTATATAAATATATGTGTGTGTATGTGTGTAACAAAAAATTAATTGAAGTATCAAATGCTGAGTAAAAATTAGGCAAAGGAATTTAGTTGACAATTTCTTTTAATATTACTTATTTTTTTCATTTATCACATACTGACTGCACTTTCCCTTCCCTCTTCTCCTTCTAGTACTTTCCTGCATCTCTCATTTCCTCAAATCCACCCCCCTCTATTTCCCTTCAGAAAAAAAGCAGGCTTTCCAGGATGATCAACCAAACATGGCATAACCAGTTACAATAATGCTAGGTACTTTCCTTCATATTAAGGCTGGAAGAAGCAACCAGTAGGAGGAAAAGTGTCCTAAGAGCAGGCAAAGTGTTAAAGATAGTCTCCACTTCCCATGTTAACAGTCTCACAAGAAGACCTAGCTAAATAATTATAAACATATACGTAGTGTGCCTAGGTCAGACCACTTTAGGTTTCTTGATTTTTAGTTCACACTCTTTGAGTCCCTATGAGAATGGGATTAGTTTATTCTGTGGTTTTTCTTGTGGTATCCTTGACCCATCTGGCTTCTACTAACTATTCTTCCCCTCTTCTGCAGTATTCTCTAAGCTTTGCCTAATATTTCATTTTGGGCTCTAAATCTGTTTCCATCAGTTGCTAAGTGAAGCCTCTGATAATAATTGGGCTAGGCAACAATCTATGAGTATAGAAGAATATCATTAGGAATCATTTCATCTCTCTCTCTCTCTCTCTCTCTCTCTCTCTCTCTCTCTCTCTCTCTGCCAATCTCATTTTGCTTTTCTATCTTGGGTCCCTGCGTCCTGGCCCTCCAGCAAGTGTAGTTGACATTTCTTAAAAGAAGACATATATTTTTAATCTCTTTTCAAACATAAAATGTTTTTCCTTCTCAGTAAATATTGCTTTCCATAAAAATACATGCAAATGGAAAACAAATACATGAAAAAATATGTTTCACAATACTAACCATCAGTATAATATAACTTAAAACTACAATGAGATATTGGTTCTCATGTTAAAATGCATATCATCAGAAATATCAAAGACAATAAATACTAGAGCAATTTTGAGGAAAAGTAACACTTGAACACCCATTCACATAAGTCTAAACTAGAGTCATCATTATGGAAAAGAGTATGATAATTCTATAAACTATTAAAAATAGAATTATTGAATTATAGAGGTATCTCCAGTTGTAGTATTAATTTCACATGCACAAAGCTTTCTAGTCTATCCCCAAAACTACATAAACAGGGAAAGTTGGGGCATAGTCATCAATACTCAAGATGTGAAAAAAGGAATTGAAAATGTAAGGTCATCTTCATATATAAAGCCTGGAATAACTGAGACATAGGAAAAAGAAGAAAGAAGAAGAAGAAGAAGAAGAAGAAGAAGAAGAAGAAGAAGAAGAAGAAGAAGAAGAAGAAGAAGAAGAGGAGGAGGAGGAGGAGGAGGAGGAGGAAGAGGAGGAGGAGGAGGAGGAGGAAGAAGAAGAGAAAGAAGGAGGGGAGGAGGAAGAGGAGGAGGAAGAAGAGCAACAATAAGACACCAAGAATAAGAACAAGAAAAACAAGAACAAGAAGGAGGGGGAGAAGGTGGAGGGGGCTGTGACCCGCGCGATCGTCTCGCCAGCAAGAACACATGCGGACACCAGGATCCTTCTGCAGCAAACGTTTATTGCATCTTTAAGAGGAAGACCCCAAGCCCCGAAAAGGCACTACTTATATATACCCTGGAGCGGCATGTTCACCTCTGATTGGCTGTTTGCTCATTACCTCATGAGATGCCCCGGGATAGGCTGTGACTTGGCGCGCTCTGACCCTTAGCACATGCGCAGACTACTTGTTACAGGGAGAAGACACTGGATGCCAGCGCCATCTTGTAGCCAGCTCAGACGTGGCTCTCTACATCTACCCCTTTTTGTTTTAAATGATAGGCTCTGGCCGATGCTCCGTGTCTTAGGCTAGCTGATGTGCTGTCCATTACCAGCACCAAGAGATCAGTGGGATCTTTTGGATCACTACTCATTGGCGTGCTCCTGGTTTATGGCATCAGCCTAATCCCATCGTAGGGGCCAAAGGCAGCAGGCCTCGAGGACTTATGGCAGTTTGACTCACTCTCCTGTGTGCAATGGGATAAGACCCCACCGGGTGCAAGAGCTAAGTCTCGCTGACCATTAGCTTTTATTTTTAGCATGCTGAGCCAAATATTGGGAGAGGCTCTTTGCTCTAGTGCAGCAAGTGCTTGGGCAATTACCACCTTGTCATGTTTCTGTTGGGCTCTGAGCTTGCAAACCATTCAGAGAAGAAACACTAAGCCAGCACACAAGGCAACACCAAACAGGCCAATTCCCACCCATCCCTTAAGGAAAGAAAAGGCTGAAGAAATCTAGGAGGTAAATTTCCTTGAGCCAGGGACAGATCTAATATTCTGGAGAGCCATGATGAGAACAGGAATTATCTGCCAGGATATTCTCTGGGGAGCCATCTTCTGTGATGAGGATTTTTCGTGTCAATCGCTCTGGCAGCCAGAACGGGTTGTTTTCTTCCTGTGGGAAAACACAAACAGCTCCCCTAGAGCTTATCAAGATAGGATCCAGGCCCTTCCATTGGTCAGTCAAGACATCCTTCCACTTGACCATTTCTTTTGGCCTATCAGGCTCTAAGCAATGGCGGTCAGCAGCCGAATGGCCCTGACAATCCAGATTTAAAAAATTAAGAGTAAAGAGTGCTATAGAAACGATTACTTGTGACACTAAGGGTAGAGCCTCTTCAACTCCCCCTTTTTGTTTTATTAGATAAGATTTTAGTGTACGATGAGCCCGTTCTATGATGCCTTGTCCTTGAGGATTGTATGGAAATCATACACAAGCCAGGATATTTCCATTCGCAGTCCACTTGTGCTAGCTGCCAAAGGGTATTTATTTGTTCTTACTCAGCTGCATCACGGCAGCTGTTTCCTGCATTGGTTAACGGGCCTCCAAGCTCTCTACACACCTTCATCCAAGCCTCTAGTTATATGGAGTAATGGTGGCTCTGCATTCCTTAGTGCACTGTTTATACACTAGTTGTTTGATCAGCGGCATGTCTGCATCTGGATCACCAAAGATTCTCTCTGCAGCTTCTACTAATCTAGCCACAAAGTCAGAAAATGGCTCTATGGTGCCCTGTAAAATTTTTGTGAGATTCCCGCTTACCTCCCCTTTATTACCAATCTGATTCACCTGCTCAAAGACTTGCAATGGGTAACCAGTCTATTGATTAGCAAAGCAACCTTGCCCCAAAAGCATATCCCTATCCCAAGCTTGATATCCAGGAGCTGCGTGATTAGTGTCTGCCTGTTCATTAGGAAATTAAAGTGAAAGAGGCTGTGATCCGTAAGTACGGACTCAGCCAAGGACTTTATAACCTTAAAATCCAAAGCTCATGAAAACGCTGACCCTGTGCATCTTGAAAAACTGGATAAACAAGTGACAATTCAATTCTAACTGTAGGGTCGACAGTAGGCCCCATATCCAACTCTCCTTTTCTGACTTTACCGAATGCTCCTCTCCTATCTGCTCCAATGCTACCTGGGAGCTCTCCACGGGCCGGGAAGCCGCGCAGTTCCTATTTCCCGCCTTCCCTTGCTCTCGATTTTGCCACCTATCTGGATGGTACCTTTCCTCCCCACAGCGGGCCGCCTCTTCACCTACGTTCTCCCCCTCGGAGGGACTCAGTTCTTTTAACTCAGAGCTATCAAGCCCCAAGACCTCTAGTTCCTTTACTGGATCCTTCATATGCTTCTCTCCCAGGGCATCCTTTCCCTTATCTCTCATTTCTGTGGACTGAGCGTCCTTGGAAGGGCCTATCTTCGTTTTAAGCATGTCTTTTCTTTTTTCTCTCTGAGCTCCTAGTCTCCTATCCCACTCTGTTTCTGACATGTTGTCTTGTAAGCAAAACGAAACCAAAAGAAAAAGAGAGAGTGCTAACAAAACAATAATGGAAGCTTCTAAACAAGGAGAAAGAAGAAAGAGATCAAGACCAAAAGAAAGATGAAGGAGATCGAGACCAAACATGCCTCTCAGAGCTTATCTTTGTCCTGCAGTTCTGAATCCTCCCAGTGAATGGGGGTCCCCTCGGCGCTGGTGATGGTGAATTCCCGGGTTTCTCAGCACCAACTGTGACCCACGTGATCGTCTTGCCAGCAAGAACACACACAGATACCAGGATCCTTCTGCAGCAAACATTTATTGCATCTTTAAGAGGAGGACCCCAAGCCCCGAAAAGGCACTGCTTATATATGCCCTGGAGCAGCATGTTCACCTCTAATTGGCTGTTCGCTCATTACCTCATAAGACGCCCTGGGATAGGCTGTGATTTGGTGCGCTCTGGCCATTAGCACATGAGCAGACTACTTGTTACAGGGAGAAGACACTGGATGCCAGCACCATCTTGTAGCCAGCTCGGGCGTGGCTCTCTACAGGGGGCAGGAACAGAGACAGGGACAAGGACAGGGAAAATAAAATAAATACAGACAGAAAAAAGAAAGGAAGAAAGATGGAAGGAAGGAAGCAAGGAAGGAAGGAAGGAAGGAAGGAAGGAAGGAAAAAAAAGAAATGGAAACACCATATAATCCAATCATTCATCTACTAAATAATACACAAAAGGAAACATTAATGGATGTTTGATGTTCCAAGACATGAAGTAACTTAATAGTCTATTCATGGAAAGGGGGGTTATCCAATAGGATGTATACAAGGAATGTATAAGATCAAGTCACTTTAGATGAGGGAAATTCTTCCTAGGGCCCGACCCATACTCAGGAACTATTTGCAGTTGATAGCCACTAAGGGAGGGAGAATCATGCTTTTTTTAGGGTATGGACAATGATATACTTCTCATGATTTATTTTGTATTATGTATTAATTTTTAATGTATTACTTCTACTGAAAGATGGATTTCAAATGAAATAACAAGAGCCCTGTTCAGTATATAATATTTGGTAAATGCATATGTATTGATTAACTGTTTAGTAATTGATATCTCCTCATCTTCAAAATCTTTTAATGAAATGTAAAGCTCTCCAAATATTTAACCATTTTCTTAATCTTAGTATGCAACATCACACAATAATTTTTGAGATGTTTGTTATTAACTTTTCTGGCATTTTTTGTTGAAATAACATTCAATGTGATCAAATTTCATACAAATTGAAGAATGTATGTTATTTAACCTGCTTTCCAAGTTGTTGCTATTTAAGAATTCCTTAGAAATTTAAACACTAAAGTAATTAAATCAAAAGATAGAAAGCCTGTAAAAATTTTAAAGCAACAATAAATATATTGATACCTAGAACTCTCAAAGCATTACACATCAGTATAATGAAGGGAAACAGTGAATAAGTTTCCTATTTATTGCAAGATTCACAATTCATAATTAAAACCAAACTGAAATAAAAAAAGAATGAGTATATATGTATTGAAACTGACTAGTTATAGATCCCTTATGCAAAAGAATAATGATCAAAACAACTTTATGGCAAACCTAGGTCCTCCATTCTATTTATGTACTACTGGCTCTATATTTATCTCCCATGACTCACCTTTCTTCAGTATTTAATATTGTTTTATAATATATCCAGTTTTTATGCCTTTGAAAAATGACCCATTTCCCTTAAAATATAACAATAATAGAAAAGTAAAATATGTTTAATCCTAGCTATAAAATAGGGAACTTAGATAAAGTTGGGGAGCTATAAGTGATCTTCTGAAGTACTATTTTCAGTTTTATAATAAACAATAGAAATTTTAATGAAGTCATTTAAAAAAAAAACAGAGAATCAAAAGAGGCTAATGTAGAGAATTTAAACCACAGTGTTAGAGGTAATGCTAAGTAAGGAAATTGAAACATGTAGGAAAATCCTCTAATCAATCTTTATAAATACAACATTGTACTCCTTTAATGATTTGATATCTCAGAGATCAGAGATGTTTTGTGAAGGAAGAAAATATCAACTGAATTATTGGAATTAATGTCAGTCTTATTAGATAGAAATCAAGTAAGTCTGTGAACTAAAAATAATCATGAAGTGTTATTCCATTATCAAAGTAGAATGTTTCTTGGTTTATTGAGATCATAATTGGTATGGTTCCATATTTATTATATATATTTCTTTAATCTTTTTTTAAAACTTTTATTGCATTATGATGAGAAAAGTTACATGATTTCAATTTATCTGAATTTGTTAACATTTAAAAACATATTTTAAGTAAATAGAATTAAATCACATTCTTGTTTCTCTTTTGTACCCCTACTCCTTCCAGAGACCCTCCTTCAATACCTACAATATCTTTTTTGTCATATTCCTTAAAATTTATAAAATACTATAACAATACAAATAAGTATTATAAAAGTTGTTTGATATAAAACAAAAATCCATTTAACAATCTTATGTAGATGCTCATCAACAGCAATAGTGAAAATACATTTTTCTCAATATAAATTTTAAATAACTCCAACATATTAACTGTATACTTCAAAATAATATATCACTACTGGTATTTTCCTAAATGAACATAAATATATAAAGTCTTTTTGTTTGTTTTGTGTTTAGTAGAGTTTAAAATCTTGGCTCTTACTGTGGTACAAGCCCAAAATAAGAACAATTTTTAGACATTGGATTTCATTGTAATAAGGCTATACTTCAATGACCCTCACATCACCAAAGGATTTTACCTCCATTGTAGCTAAGCTGAGAGTTGATAGTTCTGCTGCACCAAGAAATGAATTGTAGGCTTGATTTTTGGATATAGGCTTCCTGCTATGGTCAAAGCTATTTGGCTTGAGTGAATGACTTTATT
>JADRCD010070661.1:0-15772 GCA_019843815.1 Montemys delectorum | reverse complement strand
TCCAGATCCACCCATTTCCCTAAGAATTTCATAAATTCATTGTTTTTAATAGCTGAGTAGTACTCCATTGTGTAAATTACCACATTTTCTATATCCATTCCTCTGTTGTTGTTTCCAGTTTCTGGCTATTATAAATAAGGCTGCTATGAACATAGTGGAGCATGTGTCCTTATTGCATGTTGGAGCATCTTCTGGGTATATGCCCAGGAGTGGTATAGCTGGGTCCTCTGGTAGAACTATGTCCAATTTCCAGATTAACCACCAAATTGATTTCCAGAGTGGTTGTACCAGCTTGGAATCCCACCAGCAATGAAAGAGTGTTCCTCTTTCTCTACAACCTCGCTAGCATCTACTGTCACCTGAGATTTTATTCTAGCGAATCTGACTGGTGTGAGGTGGAATCTCAGGGTTCTTTTGATTTGCATTTCCCTGATGACTAAGGATGTTGATCATTTCTTTAGGTGCTTCTCAGCCATTTGGTATTGAGAATTCTTTGTTTAGCTCTGTACCCCATTCTTTTTTGTTTGTTTGTTTTTCGAGACAGGGTTTCTCTGTGTAGCACTGACTGTCCTGGAACTCACTCTATAGACCAGGCTGGACTTGAACTCAGAAATCCACCTGCCTCTGCCTCCCAGGTGCTGGGGTTAAAGGCATGCACCACCAACGCCCGGCTGTCTGTACCCCATTTTTAATAGGGTTGTTTCTCTGGAGTCTAACTTCTTGAGTTCTTTGTATATATTGGATATTAGCCCTCTATCAGATATAGGATTGGTAAAGATCTTTTCCCAATTTGTTGGGAATCATATTTGTATCATATTTGATGACCTATTTCTTTCCCTTAGCATCACATCCTGAAAGTTTAAATTGTCCTAAATAGGAGTGTTTGGGCTTTTGAGGGGAAGCACATTTATATCTTTTATGGCTTCTAAAACACAGGAATGGTTTTCATACATGGTACATGAGAATTCCTTGAGGGCTTATCATAGCAGATTCCTTAGCTCCACTCTACTTTCTTATTCCACAAGTATATGGGGCCTGAAAATTTGTAGAAAAAAGCTCTTAGTTGAGGTAGGTGCCTCTGGGAAGAGAACACAGGGAAACATTTTACCTCTTAGGGAAAAAAAGTATTCAATATCCTTAGCCATGAAAATAAAAATGGAAGAAGGTGGACATTTCATTCCTTCTTAAAAAGGGGAATCAAATACCCACAGAAGGAGTGGCAGAGATTAACTATGGAGCAGAGACTGAAGGAAGGACAAGCATATAGCTATCTCCTGAGAGGCTCTGACAATACCTGACTAATACAGATGTAGAGGCTCACAGCCATTCATTGAACTGAGTACACAGTCCCCAATGAAGGAGTTAGAGAAAGGTTCTATGGAGCTGAAGGGTTTGCAGCCCCTTAGGACGAACAACTACTACTAACTAGTACCCACAGAGCTCCCAGAGACCCAACCACCAATCAAGGACTATACAGGGTGGGACTGAATGTTCTGGCAGCATGTGTATAGTAGAGGATCACAAATTCGATCATCAATAGGAGGAAAGGACCTCGGCCCTGTGAAGGTTCTGTGCCCCAGTGTAGGGGAATGCCAGGGCCAATAAGTGGGAGAAGGTGGGGTGGCAAGCATGGGGAGGGGGGAGGCAAAAGGGGTTTGTTCTTCTTGTTTTTGTTTGTCTGTTTTTTGGAGGGGAACCTGGGAAAGGAAAAATTTACATGTAAATAAAGAAAATATCTAATAAAAAAAAGAAAATAAAATTGGTTGAGAGTTCATCTTTTTCCAGTCAGAATGGCTACCATTCTGAAGAAAACAGTTGTGAAAAAGAGTTCAAGGGAGCCCTTATACAATGCTTATGGGAATATAAATTTAAAAAGCCACTATGTGGATCAATTTTTTTTTTTGCTGAACATTACTAAAAGTAGTATTAGTATCTAGTCCAGCTATACCACTACTTGTTATATACCTCAAAAAATCTTGTCAGAATATCAGAGAGATAACTATATCCATGTTTCTTTGACACTACTAACACTAAGATACAAAATTACCTTAGACAGATAGGAAAGATTAGTGGACCAAGAAAATATATCTATTCTATGTATAGGACAACCTTATTCCGCCACAAAGGAGAAGGAAATTTTATCATTTGCAGGAAAGGGGATAGAACTAGAGATCATATTCAGTGAAATAAAGCACATTCAGAAAGACAATATAACATTTTCCTTCACACACAGAAATAGTCAAGATTCAAACAAATGAAATATATTAAAATAAAGGAAAAACTACTGGGGAGGAAGGAGCCCAGTGAGAGGAGAAAGGGAGTAAGAGAGGGTAAGGGGGTGGGGAATAGGAGCAAAGAACACTATATAAGACCTAATGAACTCATTATTTTGTATTCTAATTCAAAGAGAAAACATTTTTCCTAAAGGTCTTATTCATAGAAGTCTCGTATACTTTTAGTATTATTTAACATTTGGTGAATTTTTCACTTAGTGACATAGGAATCCTGGTTTACCATTGGGGGAGGAGGAATGGAAAATGTTTGCAAAATGACCACTGAATGTATTTATGACCACTTGAAAAGAAATCCACACACCTACTAGGGAAGACAGAGGTACCTACTGATAGAAATTCTCATGTTCACTGGCCATTGCCTTCAATATATAGCTCCTTTGCCCATTGTCCTGCAATTCTTAGTGAAATCAATACTTACCCAGGCAAGGCCATTGTGCGCTACACCATGTGAAGGTCACATTTACATGGCTCCTCCAGTTTTTGCTACTTTTTGTATATTTACAGATCACTTATGTATTTTTATTTTTAGTGATTTCCCAGACCCACTACATGTATCCTGAGGTCAGAGGGCCTGTTTTACATCTACATGCTAAATTGCCAGACATTACTCAGTACCTTCATGGGATCGATTTCTCAAACCTTAAAAGTTGTGATCTGAATGTGGACTCTCCCTTATAGGCTCACATGTGTGAACACTGTTTTGGATTGTGGTGCCTGGGGAGGTGTGGCTTAACTGGAAAAAAGTGGGTCACTGCAAGGTAGGTTTTGAAGTTTATATTCTGACCCTGACATGTTTCCTCAACTCATACACTAGGAAGTTATGTCTGCACAGCTGTCCATGAACTATTGTTATTACATCATTCCCACCATAAGGAATGTGTTTTCTAAATCAATATAAAATATAGTGGAAATAAGCCTTTCCCCCTTTTGTTGCTTCTTGTCACAGCAACAAGTTGACTAACCCGTATCCCAGTTCCTTGACACTCATGGTGTGAGAGCTATCTCCAAATTGATGATGCAGGTATCTTCTCAATCTGGCACCACGGACCTTTGAGCTTTTAGGAATATTTCCTAGGTTAGCAAAATCTTTGCCTGCCCACCTTGGTTTTCATTTTCATTCTGGTATTTAGTGAGAACGCATATGCCTTAACAGCTGCCAGTAAGACCTTCTGTTAAGCCAGATGTTTGACTGGGATTTTTATTCACTCCTTCCTACTGTTTCAGGGTCTTAGTGTGTATGTAGAACACTAAGCAAAAAGATGAAATTGCTTATGGCATTACTTATATGTAGAAAAATTATGTATTTTGTTCCAAAACACCAACCTATATGATTTCCAAGATTACTTATTTAATGTGTGATTTGCTATGTGTGAGGTATCAATAATCAAACTAATGAAACTCACTGACTGACCTTGAAGAGTTCATCTTAATGGGAAAAAAGACAGTCATTGTACAACTAATGATGTAATGAAGTGTATAAGTTACATATAACTGTATCTTTGAGCTATAAAACTCCTCAAGTCCTAATGACATATAATCCCTGGCATTGTTCATGTAATATAAAGATGATTAAAATGCCTTTGGCTTAGCCTCCTTGCTGTCAACACTATACTCCAGTCTTAAGGTAGCAACCATTTGGTATAAAGTGCTCTTGTAGCAGAAGAAAATATACCCAAGTTTTTGACCTATGTGATCCAGTACGCAAACAAAAGTTCCCAATGGGATGCAATACTGATTGGTAACTATAGTATAAAACTTTTACAAGGTTAAATGAAGTCAAGTCAAGAGGAGGCTTGGAAGAGCCAGGTTTACTAGTACACTGGAAGTGAAACGAGGGTTGACAAGTTTAAGGAGGCATTTGTGATGCCTCCGTATGCTATTAGGATCAATAGCAGTTGAGACTGGTATTTACCTAAGACCTATTTCCTCACCTTCTTTGTCAGACACTGTTATAGTAAGAAATGGGCACATGACAAAATCCACAGCAATGGGAACATGTATCATAGTTACCTGGAAGGATCCCAAGGCCCAAGGGAATGATGGACCATATGTTGGAGCCTGAGATGCCAAATCACTGGGAAGGATAAGCTGATTTACATTGTGAGGAAAGCTACAGGGTGTTTGGGATATAGTATTCTTTGGATTTATTACAGCCTAGAGAACCCAGGTGTTCCACTTATAGAAGAGGAAATCTTGAGTAGTGTAGGGGTATACTAAGAATACCCACTTCCTAAATACAGTCTAACATATCAAGTAAAAGTGATGCCAGTGCTAAAAAAAAAAAATCCAAGGGTAACTAGGACAACTGTGGCTAAGGCCAAACTTAGAAAATTGGTAAGCTACCAAGGTGAAAACAGATCACAATAAACAAAAATGTACCTGGTTGTGAGATCATTTATGGTGAGACTGAATGAACTGGATTCTCCTTGGACAAGGTGGCAATAGGCTAAACAGGGCATATTACAAATATGAATCTGAAAGGTTCTTATACATGAAGGAACTTACTAATTGTTTTGTGGACACAGAAAGAAGAGGGTTTATTACGAATGTAAATTATAAGGTTTTCAGGTATATGTGAAGAGTACAAAATATGGAAAAATTAAATATATGCTGAAAATAAAGTATGAATTAACGGGATAACTAAACAGAAAATAGTGATAACTGAGAAGCCACCTAGTCTTGTTCATGGAAGGATTTACCAGTGCTAAGATGATCCAGTGTGCTTACGTGGTGATGAGGGTCTTTCCTTTCTGACAACTGCTCATTCTAGCTTATATGCCTGAAATACCTATAGCAATAGGAGGCAAACTTACTTAATTACACTGTTATTCTCTTCACTTTTTTGTGATGGCTTCAACATGATTTCTGAGAGTATTTATTTGTTGAGAAAGAAATGCTTTGAGCTTTGTATCATTCCATGTCTATTACTTAAACCATGTTTTCTTTTATACTAATTTATTCTGACATATACAAATTTATCACTTCACGTACTATGGATATGTAACAAGTATTAATTATATCTACAATGTTGCACAACTATTACTACTGAGCACAGAATTATTCATTCAGTCCATATTGAAATCCTGGGTCAATTAAACAGTAAATTCCCATTCCATTTTCAACAACTGCATGGTATCTCTTATTTTCTCCCTGAGTTTCATGATACATACAATACCTGCCATTGTGCCTGGTTGAATGTAATTCATGTGGCAGTATGCATCAGAATTCCATTCCCTTTAAGGACTAAATAATACACCTGTATACATACAGTACATTTCATACTTAATTCATCTGATAAAGAGATTCATTTTACCAATATTTTGACTGTTAGGAATAATGATATCCTAAGCACTGGTATACTGATACTGCTTTTCCAAATTTTGAGACTTGATATATAATATAGTAATTTTTCTACACTTTAAATTCCCCCTAGCAATATATATGGCTCCAATTTCTCTATATCCCCACTTTGTTTTTTTAATACAAATTAAACAACATTAATATCAACTAATTATTAACTCATTACATGGAGAATAAGCATACCCATACAATTCTAGCATCACAGAGGCTAGAAGCATTGCAAGTTCAAGATCAATTTAAGTTACACAACTGATGGAAAACACTAATGGTTGGAGATATACTTTAGTGATAGATCACTTTGGGTTTGACTCTGAGGACTCTTGAGTAAGGTATCATAAATGTTTATTGTTCATGCGAAATTCTGAAATAGAAAGGAATTACAGGAAAGAAAGACTGTCTGCTATATATTCTGCTGGTAGGCATCGCACACACACACACACACACACACACACACACACACACACACACAATCCTACATCTTAGTTTGTCCCACATTGAATCAATCTCTGGGAACTTCATAAGATATGACATTAGCCTGAAGAATGCATTCCAGACATTTCAATCTAATTCACTAATACAGTAAACTGCAAGTAAAATCTATTCTTTAGTATAAAAGACTATACTCTTAGGTACATGACTAAGTAGTCTCAAAGTCCTTCTTTGCAAGACTACCAAGCTCACATATTAATGCACTGTGGAGAAAATAAGCAAAATAAAATCCAAGGCGTAGCTGTTAATTGATGTGGTTATTTAACAACTTTATTATATTCTTAAAATCTTAAGATTATAAACAATATTATAAACACCTGAGGTCCAATCAACTGGAAATAGCATCTTCATACAAACAATTTGCAAGAAGATCAAGTTTAAGTGTTCTAGCTGTGTCAGGAATGACATAGGTGAAATAGTCTTTTAACATTTGCATTGTTGTCTAAAGGACATTTGGTATTCTAAAGAGAAAATTACATTCTTGTCTGGTTGAATATTTTTGTTGAGGTTTAGAATAGATAATACATGTATAACTGACTTTAATACATGTATAACTGATTCTCATAGCTTATATGCATTACACCATCATATAAAGTAATACCATGCAGCACAATTTTACTTTGAAAGTTATTATTTGGAAAAACAAAACTCTCATGTATTTTTCAAAATGTAGCAGAATTGATGGCTCAGAACTAAGAAAATTAATTAGAAATATTGTATAGGATAAAGAGCTTCCCTATGGGCTGGGCAGTGGTGGCTCACGCCTTTAATCCCAGCACTTGGGAGGCAGGTGGATCTCTGAGTTCGAGGTCAGCCTGGTCTAGAGTGAGTTCCAGGACAGCCAGGGTTACCGAGAAACCCTGTCTCAAAAAACCAAAAAGAAAAGAAAAATAACAACAACAAAAACCCCAAACAAAACAAAAATAGAGCTTCCCTATGTGGGAGCCAATTTATGGGCAGTTTCTTACCACCTGAATAATAAACTGAGAGGTACTGGTGATAGAAAAATGATGTATACATTTTTTCAGGGGATAAACATCTATATATATCTTTATTACCTCTGTGGCAGTGTAAAGTGCCATATTCAATTCAAAAAGTCACTTGTGTCTTCTCACATATATACAATAGTATATAAATATGCTAAAGTATCTGTATGAGTAATAAACACAAAATAAAACACAAATTTAAAATTTGGACACAAGTATCTTAGAAAGTAAAGGTGTCAGAATTGGGTGTCTAATGTTCAAGTTTCGCAAAAATACAGAAAGCTGTAAAATAGGTATAAATTTTATCCAATTCCATCTAATTTACTCTGGTAAAATAAACATCTCCTGCACAAAATTATTTATTTTAATCTATGCTACAGTTTAAAAAATATCAAAGGCTAGAAGGAACACTTTATGTAAGGTTATAAAATTGCTTTCCCCCTGTAGTATGAGCTTAAAAAGGGCACTGACAGAAAGGAAAATAATTTATATGGCTCTTCCCCATTCTATTAATAGATCAGGAACAAAATACTGTAAAACCAGACTAACATAACTGAGGAGACGAGAGCTTAAGTGCATCTTGAAATTCTCTTTTGAGAAAAAATTTCTTATGCTTTTAGAAGTTAGGTTGCTGGTATTTTGGTTCTAGATATAAAGATTAATCCAAATAAAAGCTTTTCTTCTTTTGCCACATAAAGTAGACTTGTAAACACAATAAAAATAAAGACATAAATAATGAACAGTCAGTTTTAATTATGCTAATACAAACATTAAATGGTATTTAAAGAATAAGAGTATACTATTAATGTAACTGTATTACAACTTTCTTAAAATATTTCTATAAAAACTTTCTATAAACTGAAAACTGATGAGATGAAAACTACTTTTTATGTAAAATATTTTCAGTATACCTGAGAATTATCTCTAAACTAAATGCACATTTTCAATTATGTTTTACTTCTTTAAGTTTTTCAATGTAATAACATAGTTTTAATGCTGGTCCTAGTTTCAGCCCCATATACTTCATCAGCAGCTCACTCTTCAGTAGTAGCAGAGCTTTCCCATCAATTTCCTACAGAGAGAAGAAAAATACAGTAAAAATTCTTCCATAGCTGATCAAACTATTTATATGTAAGAATGTATAAAATACTGTCAAATATATATTGTTTATATATTTACACACGTAAAAATTATATAATCTGATTTGCATAATTGAGCATTATCTGATAATTTGTAAATTTAAATTAAAAAACTTTAGTCAAGTATTTTAAACAAATATCCAGAGTATCAAATTATCTGGCTTTACTGTGTACTAAACAAAATACTACTACATATCTATGACAAATGGTTAAATATTGAGAATAGTAGAAGTGAATTCCATACGTTAACTTTCTGAGAAGGGAAAGGAGTATGTCAGTATCCATGCAAACTGTAAACATGCTACACAGTTTCATCTTTTTATTGAAAGGTATAAGCTGTCTGAAGCTAGTTAACTGCTGAAACAAATATTGATTTACTTGAAATATTGAAAAGAGACAGGGGCTGGGAAGGATTGATCAGTGAGTAAAGCACTTGTCTTGAAAACATGAAGCCTGGAATTGGGTCTCCAGAATCCATGTAAAAATGCCAGATATGGTGGCATCTACTTTAATCCCAACACTGACGAGGTTGAGGCATGACAAACTCTGGGGTGTACTGGCCAGTCAGTGTAACCTAATTGATGAGACCCCAGATCGCAGTGAGAGACCCTGTCTCAAAAGAGGCTGGATGGCCTTCCTGAAGATGACACTTGAGATTTTTGTCTTTTGTCCCCCAGAGACATATACACATGTGTATTTTCACCTGCACACACATGTGCACACACGCACGCATAAAATAGTGTACACGAGACATTAAATCAATAACTTTGTTAGAAAATATTATAAACACATTATTTGACAGTGACAAGGAATCCTTTCAAAATTCTTTATTATTGTATTATACAATTTATGTATAGAAGCCTATTATTTGGTATTCAAGTCATAATGGAGTTGCTGGTTTCACTGAGTATAATGAGAATTTATATCCTGGTATATGCTGTAGGTCAATACCTCCTACTCATGGTCCTAGAGTAGAAGAGGTAGCAGGTCAGGGGAGGATTTTTGTATTTGTCATTACAAGAAGGGGTAGTCTGCATCAGAGTGGTAATCTTGTAGTACCAACTCTTGGAAACTTGAAGCTGTTTAGTGTACTGGATATGTGGATACCCATTTAAAGAATTAAGCAATTACCATTTAAGGCTTGAACGCTGGACAAAGTAATCTTTCTTACAAATGAAAAAGATCAGTTGATAGGGTTCCCCCACTATCCATACAACTCAGTATCAAACTGGAAGGCCTGCACAGAGGTCATTTAGAGGCATTAGGGCAGCAGGAAAACCGGATCAAAAGATACATTACATGTTGCCTGAAGAGGTCGGCGAGGGGGCCTGATATGTGAGGATCTGTATGTTTCATAAACTGTATCACTTCATCCACAGACCAGGTTGAAGGGTCCTTACAGAAGCCTTGTTTCAGGACACTGGGGTCAGGTACAGCTATATAACTTGAAGCTTCAATGGGAGGGGAAAAAAAACAAATCATACTTGACCTGATCATAATCCTGAAAGAAGAGATGTTAGGTAGAAAGTAATGGTCTCACTCCTGGAACCTTTTGTTAAATCAATAAGTTAGGTCTCAAGATTCCAATGGTAAAATCTTATGAGTGCATGAATGAAGATGATCTGATGCTGCATTAGAATGTGCCAATGAGCCTCCCACAAAGATCAACAACTTTACTTTAGAAGGTACATTAAAGCTTCAACAATCACAAAACATGTATAGCAATCTAAGGCCTCTTAGGTCCCAAACAAGAATAGATCCAAAAATGTTCTCACAAACTGCTCTTTTAATATCTCTTCTTCTAAGTTGATTTTATTTTGTTATATATGATGGGACTCTCAAGTTTACAAGTTTATAATTCCCTAATTTTTTTCTATTTTAATCAAATGTATTTCAGTAACGCGATTATGTTTGAGAGGGACATTAGTAATTTGGACCATTTGCCTCAATTATTCAGACATTTTTGCATCTCTTTTACACTTTAGATTGTCATCTCAGTGATTAAAGAAATCAAAATTATTTCCTGCTTAGTTAGGTCAGAAAATAGTTTCAGTATTTTTATTTGATTCCTCTTCTATTCTTCATTGTATAGCAATAAATGTGTTTATATATTTAATAGAAAGGATACAAGACAATACACAATCAGGGTATCCATTCTCTTGTCATAAAAAATATAAATTGAATTTTGCTGGACTTCATCATGGCAGATACAACTGATAATAATGTAGCCAGCAGTGTCCAACATGCAACACTGCAATATGAAATCATCTGCAACTCTGCTGGACCACATTCTCAGCTACCAAGGGACACTTGTGAGGCCATAAGCTGGACAAGTCTACAGACAGTGCTATACCATTTGGGAATTAGGACAATCAGAACAATTATCTTTAACTCAGCAATGGTAGAAACATTAAAATACAAGGTTAATCATATTTCTAAATCAAACTAGATTTTAAAGATGTTTCTGTCATCAGTATTTGGTATAGCTATGTCTTAAAAACATGTCAACTACAGATAAACTGTATTTAAAGGTATATAGGATCAAGCATTAAAACTAATTTTAAACTGAAATAAGATTAGTATCTTCTCTTTTTCCTACTCTATTACTGAAACAAAAGTGGGACTGTATCTTCAATAATCAGATGTGGTTGTAAACAATACATAGTTACTACTCAAATGATATAGGAAACAAACTACTCATGAAAATAAGTCAAAGTCCAGTCATACTTTTTTCCTAGCTATATAGACTGTGGTATTAATAAATATATATGAAATACAGTGATTTGATTTCTCCTGTTACTAGAATTATTTTATAAAGTAAAGGTCAGCAGTTTTTCTGATTCAAATAATGGGGAGATACAATAGTATTTGTGTGACCATTAGTGGCAAAGTCAGCTTAAACTAAAATGTATAGGACCTGAAAGAACATAATAATGACAATTCCTTTGCAATGAAATGATAAGTTATGTCTTCTCTAGAGTTGCTGGCAGTGTCTGGATTCAAGAGTTTGTCCAGCTACCTTTTTTCCTGGTGATCATAGACAAGTGACTTCTGAGAGTCTTTTCACTGAAAATGTTTACCAGTATTCCATTCTTAGGAATGCCAGGAGTATTACTCATATATCTATATCTGGAAATCAGATAACTATCATTAGGAATAATATTTTAAATTCTTTTACAAAGAAAATGTTTTTCACAAGTTGATATTTAGAAAATATACCTAGAGATAACATTTTATATTAGTTACTATGAAATAGATATCCATCTTTAGACCTTTAGTAAACAATAGCACCTTAAAAACAGAAACAAATACTACAGAAGGTGGGGAGGGATAGAAAAAACATTAAATGTGCCATAGATGTATACAGCGAGGTTGGCTCTTAGATAACATCCATGATATAAAAACCAAAGTAGAAGACCTGCTTTCCACATCCTTCAATTTTCAACCCAGTCGAGAGAAAATGGATAGAACACATATTCCTTTATTCTCCTGTACTTATAATCCTTAATATGGCAAATTGTAGCGAGAGGAAAAGCTATGTCAACTTTTTATAGAAATAAGATGCCACTTTTTCTTAGTAGATCTTAAGAGAATGGCAGAGGATTGGTACATAGGGAAATGGTGTAGTTATAGAAACAGGATGCCAGAGACCTGATCCAAGAGCCACACACAGGCTGGTACCAGGAAAGGTCTCAACAGATATGACAACATGTCAGAAATGAGAAGTAATATGTCCTTCTTGTCCTTAGAGTCCTCAAAGTACCTCAGGAATTGTTTAAAACTGCTTGAAAAATACTAAAGTCTGAGAAGTCTCTATCAAATATGGTTGGTAAATGAGACTGCCAGAGTCAGTTCTGAGATGATACAAAGAGAGGAACAGCAACATCAGGATTATTCCTAGCAATGATATGAAAGAGAACCTGACATATAATTTTGGCATTTTAAGAAATACTCTGGGGTATAGTTAGACATGGAATCTTTAAGGAAAAAGATAAACACAATGACTGAGAAACACTATTCTTGAATATACCTTCGTTTTTCTTCTATTGGAATTTAATGTGCTTAATTAAGTCTTTGAGGTAGATGACTCTTTTTACAACTACAGATGCACTTGAGATATTTGACACAATCTCAGAAACACCTGTGGAAACTGAAGTATGTGTAGGATACAAAGCATTACCCACTGGTGAATTCTTAGAAGTTTCAGGAAAACTTCATTTTAGACATGCCGGGTCCCTTAGGAGACAACACTACAATGGGGAAAAGAGACTATCTCCACCATCTCAAATACAATTAGAAGGCTTCCTTAGTTTATTTTGCTATTGCCATGACAAAATATCATGGGCAAGGCAAAAGAAAAGACTTAATCTGGAAGCTTACAGTTCCAGAGGGCTAGAACACATGACCATCAAGGCAGGGAGCATGGCAATGGGCAGGTGGGTATAGTGCTGAAGCAGTAGCTGAGAGGTTACATCTGATCCATGAGCATGAGGCAGGCAGGCAGGCAGGCAGGCAGGCAGGCAGGCAGGCAGGCAGGCAGGCAGGCAGGCAGGCCGAGTAAGAGAGGGGAGCAAGAGAGCATGTGCATGCTAACCAGGAATGGCATTAGCTTTTAAAACCTCAATGTCCACCCTTAGTGACACATCTTCTCCAACAAGGTCACACCTCCAAATCCTTCTCAAACATTTCCAGCAACTGGGAATGAAATACTCAACTCTTATGAGCCTATGGGTGATATTCACATTCCACTTCATGGTCCCCATAGGTTTGTAGTCATATAATAATGCAAAATATATTTAGTTCAATTTTAAAAGTCCCCATAATTTTGCTGTCAAGACTGTCTAAAAGTCCAAAGTCTCTTCAGAGATTAGAGGTGATGTCTTAACTGTAAGCCCCTGTAAAATTAAAATGATATTATATACACCCAACACGCAATGGCACACAATACACATTACCATTCCAAATGGAGGAATGGGGCGTAGTGATGAAATACTATTACTAGCAGGGCAAATTCCAAATCTTGTAGTTCTGTTAGGTGTCAAAAGAATCAGATGGCTCTGCCCTTCCAGCTTTGTTGACTGTAACACATGTATCTCTTGAACTGGTTCCACTCCCTGTGTGCAGCTCTACTTGGCAGGTAATCCTACAGCTCTGTCATCTCCAACATCCTGAGGTCTCCAATACAGTTCAAGCTTCATTTTCACAGCTTCATGCAATGGCCTCTCTTGGCCTCAATGTAGACTTCCCTGTCACATTCCTGGCCTCAGAAGCTTTTTTTTTTTTTTTTTAAATGGTGTAAGAAGATTTCACAACCCCTTTACTCTTGTGTCTTTGAATCTAAAGCCAGACCATGTGGGCAAAGCTGCCAAGTTCTGCTGCCTGCTTGGGAGGGAGCCTGGCCTCCCTCCTTGGATTTTATTTATATAAGCTTTGATTTGTTGCTGCTCTTTAGGAAAAGATAATACATCAAACCATTCACAAGTTGCAGGATTAGTGGGATAGGATCTTGCCCGGAGGTCACCACCCCCTTTCTTCCATTTCTCCTTATCTCTTTCAGCAAAAAACAAGGCTCCAACGTAAAATTTCCTGGTGGTCATTTTCTCCTCAAACCACATGTGTATTTTTGTTTAATTTCTTGTAGCCCTCCTTGTTCTTTTTCATTGTAGATCTGCATAAGAGTGATCATTACTAACCATGTAACAGAGTCAATATTTGGCTGTCTTGAAATCTCCTCTGCAAATGAAATTAATCCAAAACTCTTCAATTTAGCTTCATGGAGACTTTGAGACAAGGGCAAAAGTCAGCCACAATCTTATCCAAAATATTACCAGAACAGCCTGTAGCTAACCTGCTAATATTGCTTCTATCTGAAATCTCTTCAGCTTACACAGAATATCACCAGACCAACCTCTAGAGAAGTTGTTAATATTGTTTCTCTCTAAAATCTCACAAGTTGGTTTACATTACTCTCAGTGCTATAATCTTCTAAGCTCCTATTAGGATAGCTCATTTAAGCTCCATTTCTAGGTTTCAACATGTTCTTAGTCCAAAGTCCGAAAGTCTTCCACATCCCTCCAAAACCCAGCATAGCCAGGCTTGTTATAGCAATAAACCACTCCCTGCTACCAACTTCTATCTTAGTTACTTATCTATTGCCCTGACAAAATAGCTATGACCAAGGCAAATTACCAAAGAGAGAATTTAATTTGGGGCTTACAGTTAATATAGAGTTAGAGTTCATAATCATGGCAGGGAGCTTGGCAACAGGCAGGCATGGCATTTGAGCAGTAGCTAAGAACACAGTTTGAAACACAATCACAGGCAGAGAGAGCCACAGTACATGGATCTCTCTTGTGAAAAGTTGACCCCCAGTGATATATCTCTTTCAACAATACCACAACTCCTAATCCTTCCCAAATACTTCTGCAAAATAGGGACCAAACATTCAAATATCTGCGCCTAGGGAGGTCAATTCCATAATAAGAAAACTCTTGGTTTTCCTACTGTATTTTTATCTTAGTACTGAGGAGATAGAGACAAGCATATTTTTGTTGAGTCTGAGGGCAGAATGGTTTATAAAGTGAGTTCCAAACCAGCCAGAGTTACACAGTAAGATGTTTTCAAAAAATAAAATTAAATAAAAAAATAATCTTGGAGTAAATATAAGAAAGGAAGTAAAAGGTTTGTTATATAATAAAAATTTTAAGATACTGAAGAAAGAAATTAATGAAGATGGGAAGACTTCACATGCTTATAGACTGGTAGGGACAATACAGTGAAAATGTCCATCCTGCCGAAACCAATTTGCAGATTCAATACAATCTGTAATCCCCAACAAAATTCCAATAAAAACTTTGCAAAAAATCTTAAAAATTATAAAAACATAAGAAGAGCCAGGATAATTAAAACAAACCTGAAAAGTAAACAAGACTGCTGTAGGTACCACCATTCCTAATATCAAGTAATATTATAGAGATATAGCAATAAATAGCAGCATGGTACTGTCACAAAAAGCAAACATAAATTAATGGACTATAACCTAGAGCCTGGATACAATTCCACCCTCTTATAGCTACATCATTTTTAACAAAACGGCCAAAATTATACATCAGAAAAAAGGTAGCATCTTCAATTAATGATGCTGGTTGAACTATAGAAGACTGTAGAAATGTAGAATGAACAAAACTATACTCTAAATGAATCAAGGGTCTCAACATAAGATTCAATCAATACCCTAAATCTGTTAGAGGAAAAGGTAGGGAATATACTTCTACTTTTAGATGCAACCATGGACTTTCTGAACAGAACTCTAGTAGTTGCAAGTATTAAGATTAACAATTGACGAATGAGACCTCCTGAAATCAAAAGCTTCTGTACAGCAAAAAGGTAACATCATAGTGATGAGACAGTCTACAGAACGAGAAAAATTCTTTCAATCTTAAGGGCTACTTCTTAGAATATAAAAAGAACTGAAACATAAGCATCAACAAAATAAGCTCAATTA
>JADRCD010070659.1:0-11679 GCA_019843815.1 Montemys delectorum | reverse complement strand
AGAATTACACCAGACTTCTCACCAGAGACTATGAAAGCTAGAAGATCCTGGGCAGATGTCATGCAGACCCTAAGATAACACAAATGCCAGCCTAGACTACCATACCCAACAAAACTCTCAATCACCATAGATGGAGAAACCAAAGTATTCCATGACAAAACCAAATTCACACAATATGTTTCCACAAATCCAGCCCTTCAATGGGTATTAAATAGAAAACCCCAACACAAGGAGGGGAACTACATCCCTGAAAAAGCAAAAATGTTATCTTCCAACAAAACTAAAAGAAGATAGAGACATGAACAGAATGCCAGCTCTAACTACAAAAGTAACAGGAAGTAACAATTACTTTTCCTTAATATCTATTAACATCAATAGACTCAATTCACCAATAAAAGGACATAGACTATCAGATTGGGTATGTAAACAGGACCCAAGATTTTGCTGCATACAGGAAACCCACCTCAGTGACAAAGACAGACACTACCTCAAAATAAAAGGCTGGAAAACAATTCTCCAAGCCAATGGACCCAATAAAAAAGCTGGAGTAGCCATTCTAATATAGAATAAAAACGTGTTTATTGGGAGAAAAAAAAAAAAGAAAACCAAAAGTCTGTGTATTACCAAACTACTCTAAGTGTACCCGAAATTATCTTATCTGAAAAGCTACACTAGTAGAAATTTAAAGGTTTTGATAAAGTAATATTAATGCTATTTTGACCTGTCACATATGAAGATTTTTAATTTGACAAATCAAAGTTCATCTTAGTTTTTATAATCAAAGTTTTAAATTTCAAAATACCCTGACTACAAATGTAAGTATTTTGTTTCTAGTCCGATCTCATCTATATGTTTGTTATCTTCATATTTCTTTAATCCTTTTAGTTATTATTTTTTTGTCTGTGTCTGTTACCCAGAAGGCATCTAAGCAGCAAAACATAGTGCCTAGCAAACTGACAATATATCTTGCCATTATTTGGAATGGCCCTGTATTAATCATATAAATGTTTTATGGGTTTACCTTTTTCACTGGATATTTAATGTATTTACATTTCAAATGTTATCTTCTTTTCTGGTTTCTCCTCTGGAACCCCTTCCCTATAACTTCTCCCCCTGATTCTATGAGGATGCTCCCCCTCCCACCCACACACTTTCACCTCACCGCCCTGGCATTCCCCTACACTGGGGCATAGAACCTTCACAGGGTCAAAGGTCTCTCCTCCTATTGATGACCGACTAGGCCATCCTCTGCTATATACACAGCTGGCGCCATGGGTCCCTCCATGTGTACTCTTTGATTGATGATTTAGTACCTGAGAGCTCTGGGACTTCTGGTTGGTTGATATTGTTGTTCTTCCTATGGTGTAAACTCATTCAGCTCTTTCAGTCCTTTCTCTAACTCCTCCATTGGAGGGGACTCCCTCCTAAGTCCAATGACTGGCTGCAAGCAACTGCCTCTGTATTTGTCAGGCTCTGGCAGAGCCTCTCAAGACACAGCTTATAACAGTTTCCTGTCTCAAACATTTCTTGGCATCAGCAATAGTGTCTAAGTTTGGTGTCTGTACATGGGTTGGATCACCTGGTGGGACAGTCTCAAGATTGCCTTTCCTTCAGTCTCTGCTCCATTTTTTGTCCCAGAATTTCCTTTAGTCAGGAGCCCTTCTGGGTTAAAAATTTGGAGATGTGTGTGTGGCCCCATCCCTCAACCAGGCATTTATACATGTGGGATATTGATGGAGACAAAGGAAAACTCTAATGAAAAATACATACAAAATGTATAGGTAGTGTAATATAATTGTAGTTTATATTTCATTTTTTGAAGTTTTTTTTTAAACATGTTTAGCATTTCAATATTTGCTACAGGCTGATCAGTCCGGGCCTCCCTCAACCCGTGGGGGAACAGGATCCTAGTCAGGTAGACAAGGCGTTGGCGAAGAAATGACAAACAGAAACAGACACAAGGGAGTGCTGTAACTGAATGCAATTTGTACAAAGTAGAAATCAGGCTTATATGATATACAGAGAGCAGGGCAAACTACAGAAGTCATGTAGGCTGGAGATGGCTACATCAAGGTGAGTGAGAACAAGCTGCCAAGTGCAAGGCGGAGGAGCAATGGTGTCCTTCTTCTTGGGCTGGGTTGTCCTGGCAGCTCCAAGGTAAACTCTCAGGGTCTCTCTGAGGCAAGTAGCTGAAGGTCATATTCTAGTATTCCATGGCTGTAACATAATTAGTGGGGGAAGCCCTACAGCTTCTAACTTCTCACTGGCAGTAAAACAGTTTTTCTTTCTGTGTGAGACTGCTCTGATAACAAGTGCCTAACTGCTAGCTCTAACTCTTGAGACACCCTGTCTGGTAAGACAGCTTCTTAGTAAAAATTCCAAGCTAATTACAGCTATAAAATCTATTAGGATTATTGAAACACTGTGAAAGCCAGGAAACAATGTTCAATCTCAGTGTTAGCTATAACGAAATATTTCTTAGGGCACCTTTATGCCTGAGTAAAGAAAGCATGCAGATCTCTCCACAGATTTAGCAGAGATCAATCTGGAACATGTCCAAGTTAGGGGATGCCAGCAACTGACTGAAATCCCCAGGAGACAAACTCCCTTTGGAGTCATAATGCCTCTTGTCCATGATCAGGTTTTAACCCTGATACTGTAGACCTACTGGGGTAGACAAGTGCATGCAGCAAATATTGAGAGCACAAATCTCTAAAGAGTTCTGTCATCCTTTCGAGTAAGAAGAGAGCTACTAGAATGGGAATACATTTTACTTATATTAAGATTGAAAGTTATGTTTCACATCTAAAATCATCTCAATGTTATAAAAATAAGCAAATGTTGAAGAGCACACTTTTCTTTCAAGGTCGACTGTAAAAAGCTTACAATTCACCGATTGTAAGCTTCGGTCTTCATCGATTGTGTGGGGGAAGATTTTTCTTAGAAGACATAGAGGTCAATCAAGCTACAAAGAAAACTCATGATGATATCAAATTCTAGGCACCATTGCAATTTGGTCCTGAGAGGAGCTCAATCAGTTTCATTCATTCATTCATTCTTTCTTTTTTTTTTTTGCGATATGACATGATAGTGTGCTTACCATGTCCAGAACTGCTGAGGACATGTATGTGATTTGTGGCTCTTTCCCACAACCAGGATTAAGCTACATTCCTCAGGATTTGGTCAAATTCAGTAATAGTAGGATATAACAAAGAATATATAGTACAGGAATATTGAACAGGCATGCATTAGTGCATCAGTGAATTTTACCACATGAATGTGAGTTTATTATGAGGGGAACTTTTTTTTCTCTTTTAGAAATTATTGGCTTTTCAAGTTGAATGCAGCAATCTATGCATGTTTTGATTAGAGCAGAATTTCATGGCATGGCTTTTCATGAGATGAAAACAAAGACAATGAATCACCCATTTTTTTTTCTTGGAGTTCTTTTTTTTTTTTTCATTTTTTTATTAGACATTTTCTTTATTTACATGTAAATTTCTCCGTTCCCAGTTTCCCCTCCAAAAAAACCAAACGAACAAACAAAAACAACAAGAACAAACCTCTGTTGCTTCCCCTTTCCCAATGCCTGCCACCCCATCCTCTCCCACTTATTGGCCCTGGCATTCCCCTACACTGGGGCACAAAACCTTCACAAGGCCTAGGTCCTTTCCTCCTATAGATGATGGAATTTGTGATCCTCTACTATATACATGCTGCCAGAACATTCAGTCCCACCATGTATAGTCCTTGATTGGTGGCTGGGTCCCTGGGAGCTCTGAGGGTACTAGTTAGTTCATATTGTTGTTCGTCCTAAGGGGCTGCAAACCCTTCAGCTCCATAGATCCTTTCTCTAACTCCTTTATTGGGGACCATGTACTCAGTTCAATGAATGGCTGTGAACCTCTATATCTGTATTAGTCAGGTATTGTCAGAGTCTCTCAGGAGATAGCTATATTTAGGCTGGCTTGTCCTTCCTTCAGTCTCTGCTCCATAGTTAATCTCTGCCACTCCTTTCGTGGGTATTTGGTTCCCCCTTTTAAGAAGGAATGAAATGTTCACCTTTTGGTCTTCCTTCTTCTTAAGTTATGAACCACTCATTTACCATGAAACCTTTGTCTGATGGAGTTTACCTCCTAAGCACAATACAATTCACTTAATTTTATAATACTGCTGAGAAACAAGACAATATCTCACACACTCTAAAGTGAAGATGATGATCTCAATTATTTATCACTCCAGTTTGAACTCCCCAATACAAAATTTGTAGTTTCTTTCACAAATAACTTATAGTCACGGTGCTTAACATGGTTTTGATGACTACAGATCCACTCTCTTATTTTTAAAGCTGAAGCATCTCCTTATCACAGGAAAGAGACAGCCTTACTATAAATGAGTGAAACCTCTGTATGAAAACGTACATGAAAGCAGGATGTACTTTAAAATGGTTCAATTGGTTCAGTGAAAACACAAAGTTGTGCATAAGTATGAATCAGGGAAAGAAAAGTTCGAAGAACAGAATTACATGCTTAAAATGAGGGGAGATACTGAGTGGGCCTTTAGGTCTTTGTATACAGGGAAGGTGAGAAATGTTGCATATAGCATACATTGTGTGTCTCCTGCACCAATTTGTTTTTGTTGTTGTTGTTGTTGTTGTTGTTGTTTTGCTTTGCTTTTTGTAGTTCTCTACTGAGTGAGGACTTTCAATTAAACATGATCTCGATCATTCAGAATTTCAACTTTCCTTTCTCTCTGTATTTTTACTATATTTCAGTGTTGGTTGAAAATCTTACAGATGACAAAATTTGTTCTCATTACTGCCTTTATCCTCCTTAGATTAGTCTGTAATACTACAGACTCTAGGATTGCTCAGTAAATTTTGTGTGGCATTGACAGTGAGCTTAACATCTTATATTGGCAAAATTATCATTTAAATTTAATCAAGTTACTACTTGTATATAAACTAAACAGATTACAGTCTTACTAAATCATAGGATAAATGAGGATAAACTCCGTGGAGTATATCCAGGTCTGAATATGCAAGCATGCATTGTTATGAAACTTCCCACTTGTGATGTAGTATTTGACTTTCTAATCTCAGGAGCAATTAGAACATGAAGTGAGACTCCAAGAACAAGATGTAACCTTTACTGATAATTTATTACATTCACATTTGATAGTTTCAGGTATTTTTACTACATATTTTATTAAAATATGAATGAACCAAACCAAAGACCCTTGAATTTTTTGTAGCACCCTCATCTCCTTTTCTTAGTTTGGTGCCCACTGGTGATATCACCATGATGTACTATACTTACATTCGAAGCTCTGAATAGTCAAACACTGTAATGCTTGACATTACTCTCACTGTAAATAATGATTACTTTCCTTGTTTATGTTTACTTTTTTATGTTCATAATACAATGCCCATTGCCATTCCTTCATTGTTGTAAAAATATTAATACATACTCGTTGGACAGTTATGCAAGTATAGTTGGAAATAAAAAAGAATGAAAAGTTCAGATCCAGTTGTTCACCTCTCACATTTAAACTCTTCACAGATAGTATCTTTTAAACATTCCATTCAGAGTCTTCACAAAGAGTCTTTGGTTTTCACAACATCAGGTATTAGCCTATACTTAAGGTCTGTTAAAAAGTCTTGGTAGACGAAGTACATTAATTAAATGGTACAAAAGAGTTATTATCTATGTTGAAAGAACATCAGATTTATCAGATTCTCAGAAATCCAGTACTTCATTGGGATTCTACACGCTTAAAAGTTCTACTCAATAATGTGACCTGAATTAGAGACAGGGCATCAAAAAGAATAGAAAGGTATGTAATGAAGAGACAGAACATTGTAACCTGCAAATGTCAGGTATGCAAATGGCAGTTATACCTGACATAAGGTCACAACAGGAAAAACCTGACAGTTTGAAGCAGAAAGCCTCCAATAAAAAAGTGGGTCTTGATACAAAAATACTCAATAAAATTCTTGCCAACAATCCAAGAACACATCAAAATGATCACTCACCATGATCAAGTAGACATCAGCCAAGGGATGCAAGGATGGTTCAATATACGGAAATCCATCAACATAATCCACGTCATAATATACTCAAAGGAAAAAAACCACATGATCATTTCATTAGATGCTGAAAAAGCATGTGAAAAAATTAAGCATCCCTTCATGTTAAAAGTCTTGGAAAGATAGTAATTCAAGGCTGATACCTACACATAGTAAAAACAATATACAGCAAACCAGTAGAGAGAACCTTGAAGCAATCCCACTAAAATCAGGGACTAGACAAGGCTGCCCACTCTCTCCCTACCTATTCAATATAGTACTTGAAGTTCTAGATAGAGCAATTAGACAACAAAAGGAGGTCAAAGAGACACAAATTGGAAAGGAAGAAGTCAAAATATCATTATTTGCAAATGATATGATAGTATTACTTAAGTGCCCCCCAAAATTCCACCAAAGAACTCCTAAAGCTGATAAACAACTTCAGCAAAGTGGTTGGATATAAAATTAACTCAAACAAACTGGTAGCCTTCCTCTCCTCAAAGGATAAACAGGCAGAGAAAGAAATTAAGAAAATGACACCCTTCACAATAGTTACAAATAATATTACATACTTGGTATGACTCGAATCAAGCAAGTGAAAGATCTGTATGACAAGAACTTCTAGTCTTTGATTAAAGAAATCAAAGATCTCAGAAGATGGGAAGAACTCCCATGCTCATGGATTGGCAGAATTAATATAGTAAAAATGACAATCTTGCCAAAAGCAATCCACAGATTCATTGCAATCCACATCAAAATTACAAATCAACTCTACATAGAGTTAGAAAAAGCAATTTGCAAATTCATCTGGAAGAACAAAAAACCCAGGATAGTGAAAACTATTCTCAACAATAAAAGAACTTCTGGGGGAATCACCATCCCTGACCTCAAGATGTGTTACAGAGCAATAATGATAAAAACTGCATGGTATTGGCACAGAGACAAATGGCAGAGTAACAGCTTCAAGACACTCTTCCAGGAAAGCAAAGGATATAGTGGAAATGCTATTAAACAAAAGCTCAAAAAATATAAAAATTAAACACATATATAAAATAGTTGAAAAATTATTTAGAGGTGAATAATGAGTGCATATCTAGGAGAAAAAATAATATTTATGTTCTTTGAACTTGGCTAAAAGCCTTATCTTCCTCTCAAAATTAAGAGAAAATCTATATCTCAACATTCATGGTATTAATCTCAAAGCTTCAAGAAGAAAGATAACCAACCCAAATTATCATAGCCAAATTAATTAAAGCAAGCATTTTTAAAATTTTCATATCCATAAGATCGCTCCCTGTATACTAGGGTTTAGGAGATCAGCATTAGACAAGGGCAAGATAAAGTTTTAATAATTTGAGGGTAATGGTTTTCCAAATGGAGGATTTGGCAAGAGAGAGTTATAGAAACAGCACACAAGAAAAATAATCATAAAAACTATTTGAAACACATAGGCAACTTCAAGGTGATAATAACAAAGTATTTATAACAAGTTGCTCATAATCACATTTAGAAACAAAGTCATAGTTGCAGTTTCCTGGAACAGGCAGTACAGAACCATTGTAGTTAAGGGACAGGTTGGCATAGCCAATCCTTTAAAAAACAGATTTAAACATAAATAGGAATGAGCCTAGTTTATCTTTGTAATAAGATGGCTTTCTAGCCCAACATGGAGACAGACTGGTTCATCAGTAGAATATAGAAACTCCATGAGGAGAAACTTACCTCCCAAGAATATTTTACTATTTGATTTGGCTTTTAGGTTCCTAAACTCCCTACTCACAAGGTATTTTCTTTGACTAACCTTAAACTTCCCTCTCTATGAAACAACTCTGCTGAGAATTTAGAAGGCTGTGATTCTTACAAAACACAGACACTGCTGCTAAAATAAACACTGGAGCAAACTCAACATCAGACAAAAACTGAACAAAAAATGTAGTCTTAAAAAAATATTTTCCACTATTTCACTGCTGGTGGGATTGCAAACTGGTACAACCACTCTGGAAATCAGTGTGGCGGTTCCTCCGGAAATTGGACATAGTTCTACCAGAGGACCCAGCCATAACACTCCTGGGCATATACCCAGAAGATGCTCCATCATGTAATAAGAACACATGCTCCACTATGTTCATAGCAGTCTTATTTATAATAGCCAGAAACTGGAAACAACCCAGATGTCCCTCAACAGAGGAATGAATACAGAAAGTGTGGTACATCTACACAATGAATTTATGAAATTCTTAGGGAAATGGATGGATCTGGAGAGTATCATCCTGAGTGAGGTAACCCAATCACAAAAGAACACACATGGTATGCATTCTCTGATAAGTGGTTATTAGCCCAGAAGTTTGGAATACAGGAAAAACAACCCACAAACCACAAGAAACTTAAGAAGAAGGAAGACTAAAAGGTGGACATTTCATTCCTTCTTAAAAAGGGGAACCAAATACCCATGGAAGGAGTGGCAAAGATTACCTATGGATCAGAGACTGAAGGAAGGACAAGCATACAGCTATCTCCTGAGAGGCTCTGACAATACCTGACTAATACAGATGTAGAGGCTCACAGCCATTCATTGAACTGAGTACATGGTCCCCAATGAAGGAGTTAGAGAAAGGTTCTATGGAGCTGAAGGGTTTGCAGCCCCTTAGGATGAACAACAATATGAACTAACTAGTACCCTCAGAGCTCCCAGGAACCCAACCACCAATCAAGGACTATACATGGTGGGACTGAATATTCTGGCAGCATGTGTATAGTAGAGGATCACAAATTCCATCATCTATAGGAGGAAAGGACCTAGGCCTTGTGAAGGTTTTGTGCCCCAGTGTAGGGGAATGCCAGGGCCAATAAGTGGGAGAGGATGGGGCGGCAGGCATGGGGAGGGGGGAGGCAAAAGGGGTTTGTTCTTGTTGTTTTTGTTTATTTGTTTGTTTGTTTGTTTTTTGGAGAGGAACCTGGGAAAGGAGAAATTTACATGTAAATAAAAAAAAAGCATATTTAAAAAAAAATGTTTCCATAGAGTCCTGAAGACTAATGGCATGTTCTTGGGATGTCAAAGATCAACACTGTCTGGGGCATCGTTTGTGGAAGAACATTACAGAATCATTTTATCATGCCTCACTAACCTTGATGTCCTATGTAAGGAGGACCCAGAGAAAAAGGCAGAGAAAAGGTTTACAAGCCATCATGACCTCATGACCGGCATCATCAGACACAGAAGCCTTTAGCCAACTGTTCGATTCTTATTGATTAAAATGTTTGCACTGATTAACTCACCTCTTCAGTAGCCACACTTGAGGAATGTGCCCATGATAGTTCTGCTGTCCTAAATATATCAATGCCACAGTGAGGGAGAATTTCAGCCCCAGTGATGCAACAGTAGCTCAAAGAACAGCGGTCTGCTTTTCTCAGACAGTACATACATAGATAACAAAGAACTCCAAAGAAACTCTAAGACTGAAAAATTTCTCAGATTCCTAGGTAGATTCCTATCCAAACTTTAAGTTGCTATTGTAAATACACTCAAACTAGTATAGGTTAGCTGAATGAAGAATTAAAGTTAGGTTGAAAATATCATGTCATTTTAAACTATTGATAACAAAATTATTTTACAGATCTACTCAGCAAACTTTGACAAGTTGGCAAGGAATAAAACAGTACGTCGCATAATTATGCATCACTAATATGTTAGCAGGTCTCCTTAGTAACAAAGCAAGGATTCTGACACTCTGATGATACGCAGTTTAAGAATCACATTTTAAGTCATGTTTAATCCAATTTGACAAAATAGGATTTAAAGCACTTTGATGGAGAAGGAAAATTAGCCCTGTCCCTTTCTGTAGATGCTATGGCCAACTAGATAAAAATCCTAAAGGAACAAAAAGAGAGTCCTGGTACTAAGTGATTATGGAAATATTGGAGGATGTACAACAGTTGCATAAGACTCACTCTTCTCTAGGCCATTGCTGAACTAACTGGAGTTGAAATTAAAAATGCCTTTAAATCCAAATGTAACAATTAGAGAGACACTAAAATGTGCATCAGGGTTGTAAAAATAATATTAAAGAACAAAATACAAAAAAAAAAAAAAAAAAAAGAAAGGAAAAAAAAAGACAGAGAGGGGAGGGCTTCCTTCCAGGACGAGCTTCATCCCAAGGACTCAGGTGGGACCAGCCAGGAGGCATAGGCCTCAGGAATTGCAGGGGAGTCACAGGACTGCAGGGACAGGATCCTCTTAGCTTCCGAGTGTCAGAGCTGGATCAGCGACCATTTCTGCCCCCTCCCTGCTAGGGGAGGCCTTCCATCCAGGACGAGCTTCAGCCCAAGGACTCAGGTGACATCCTCCATTTTCTCTCTGGTGCTTTTTGAAGATGGGACCAGCTGGGAGGCACAGGCCTCAGGAGTCAAAGGGGAGTTGCAGGGCGGCAAGGACAGGTCAAGCTCTAGTCAGAGACACCAAGAACTTCTAACACCAGAGATCAAGAAATGGTGAAAGGCAAATGCAAGAATCCTACCAACAGAAACCAAGACTGCTTGGCTTCACCAGAACCTAGTACTCCCACCTCAGCAAGCCCTGGATATCCCAAAACACCAGAAAAGCAAGATTTGGATCTAAAGACATATCTCACAATGCTGATAGAGGAACTTAAGAAGGACATGAATAACTCAATTAAAGAAATACAGGAGAAAACAGATAAAGAGTTACAAGCCCTTAAATAGGAAACAAAAAAAATCCCATAAAGAATTACAGGAGATCACAAGTAAACAAATAGAAGCCCTTAAAGAGCAAACCCAAAAATCCCTTAAGGAATTGCAGGAAAACACAAACAAACATGTGAAGGAACTGAGTAAAACCATTCAGGACCTAAAAATGGAAGTAGAAACAATAAAGAAATCACAAAAGGAGACAACTCTGGAGTTAGAAATCTTAGGAAAAAAGTCAGGAAACATAGATGCAAGCATCACCAACAGAATACAAGAGATAGAAGAGAGAATCTCAGGGGCAAAAGATAACATGGACAACATTGACAGAACAATCAAAGAAAATGCAAAATGCAAAAAGACCATAACCCAAAACATCCAGGAAATCCAGGACACAATGAGAAGACCAAACCTAAGGATAATAGGTATAGAAGAGAGTGAAGACCTCCAACTTAAAGGGCCAGTAAATATCTTCAATAAAATTATAGAAGAAAACTTCCCTAACCTAAAGAAAGAGTTGCCCATGAACATACAAGAAGCCTATAGAATGCCAAATAGACTGGACCAGAAAAGAAATTCCTCCCGCCACATAATAGTCAAAACAACAAATGCACAAAACAAAGAAAGAATACTAAAAGCAGTAAGGGGAAAAAGGTCAAGTAACATATAAAGGCAGGCCTATAAGAATTACACCAGACTTCTCACCAGAGACTATGAAAGCTAGAAGATCCTGGACAGATGTCATACAGACCCTAAGAGAACACAAATGCCAGCCTAGACTACTATACCCAGCAAAACTCTCAATCACCATAGATGGAGAAACCAAAGTATTCCATGACAAAACCAAATTCACACAATATGTTTCCACAAATCCAGCCCTTCAAAGGGTATTAAATGGAAAACTCCAACAC
>JADRCD010070658.1:0-10268 GCA_019843815.1 Montemys delectorum | reverse complement strand
CCTCCTTTCCTTATCCCACCTGAGCTGCCTTCACCTTGCTAGACTGTCAAAGACAGAGAGCTATTCACCTGGAGGTGGACAAGTCATCTGCCTTCACTTAGTCAATGAACAACCTGCTCTGTCTTGTATACACGTCTTCCCTGAATAATGGTCCTTGGTTGTCATTGGTCAACTTGGACCAAGAGCCAATTTCATTGGTAAAATGGCCAAGTTGGTGTGTATAGAGCTCAATCAAGAAAAGGTGGCCAAGTTAATTTATGAGCAGTTAATAATTCAACCTTCAATCTGCTCTGAGAATGATTTTGGTTGCTAGAATTATTTACTTTATAACATTGTCTTAGTCAGGGTTCTTTAGAGTCACAGAACTTATGGTAGTCTCTATGTAGTAAAGGAATTCATTGATGACTTACAGTCTGTAATCCAACTCCCAACAATCAACTCCCAACAATGGTCGGCAGCAGCTGTAAATGGAAGTCCAATGATCCAGCAGTTGCTCAGTCAGTCTCACAAGGCAAGCAAGCGAAGCAGAGCCGCTACCTGCTTTCTTTATCCTATCTTAGATGGCTCCTGATAGAAGACCAATGTTTGTGAATATAGAAGATTCTTCATCAAGGTTGTTAGAAAAATAAAGGAATGAGAACTGTAGTAAACTCATACTGATAAGAACAAAAGAAAAATCTTAAATATGATCAGCTCAATAAATCAAGCTAAAATGTATTTAAAGTCCCAATAATACATTATATGAGAGGAAAGAGTATCAGAACTCAAAAACTGGACATTTGATATATGCTAGCCAGAAATATTTAAATGACTTTTACAGAGAATGATAATAGAGTTTCAAAGACCTTTGAGACACCATTAAAAACAAATATATTAATATTAGAAATATTCAAAGGGAATAGTCTCAAATATTGCATATATTAGGCTCCAAATTAGTTTCTATATATTCAAAATAATTAATATCATATTATAAATCGTTCTGATCATAATGGAATGAAAATATAGAGCAAGATTAACTTTCTTTTGTTCATTCACTCATTCATTCATTCATTCATTTAGTGAAGACTCTTAATACATACTGACCACAAGTTTCTCCTTTCTCCATTGTTCCTAGCTTCCCTCATTTAAGGAAGTTCAAAAAGACTGAACAAATCCTAGTGAATAAACAAACATTAATGGAATAAAAAGTGAATTTTTTACATTTTTATTATGTATATACATATATACATATGTATATATAGATATATATTACTTATTCACTTTACATCCTGCTCACAGCTCCCTTCTGAGTTACCCCCAACACGCTTCTCCCTATCCCACTCCCCTTTTCTTCTGAGTAGATGGGTACTCATCTGTTCATCCATCCACCATGGTACATCAAGTCTGTGAAAGGCTCAGCACTTCCTCTAACACTGAGACCAGAGAAGGCAGCCCAGATAGAAGGATATATCCCATGTACAGGCAACAGCTTTTGGGATAGATCCTGCTCCAGTTATTTAGGACCCACATGAAGACCAAGCTGCACATCTACTACACATGTATGGGGAGGCCTAGGTCCAGCCTGTGTATTTTCTGTGGTTGGCAGTTCAGTCCCAAGAGCCCCAAGGATTCATGTTATTTTGTGATATTGATCTTTCTGTGGAGTTCCTCTTTGAGATTCTGTTTTCAATTAATTTAAGTGTATGCCCAGTGTAGTAAGGAAATCTTGTCATATACTATAACACAGATCATGCTTGAAAACAAACATTAAGTCAAATGAAATAAGCCCAATAAAGTAGATATTGCATAATTCCATACACAAGGAATGTTAAGTAATATTCATAGATCGAAAACTAGCAGTGAGTACTTCCAAAGATTTTGGGAAAGATATATTGTCCTGAGTATTGAGCTGTAGTTATGGAGGGTACGGTGGCAGCCTGTTGAATTTGGTGAAAAATAATGTATATCTAGCTTATAGTATCATACTTATATTAAAATTAAAATCATGCTTTTAAGACAAAGAATATTGAGGAATGTTTTTAAAAATATATAAAAGCTTGTGCAATATAGTTAAAAAAGAACACTTATGTCTTAGTCTGCTCTCTATCCCTCTTCTCTTGGGGAGAAAAGGACTTATTTGACTTACATGTACAATTCAGCATTGAAGGAAAACAAAGAAGGAAATCAAGGAATGAACTGGGAGGCAGAAACTGAAGGAGAGATGACAGAGGAACTCTGCTTAGTTGTTCTCTTTCCATGTCTTCCTCAGCATGCTTTGTGATTCATCCTAGGAGCATCTGATGAAGACTTCCACACTCCACAGTGATATGGGCATTTCCAAACAGTAATCAATAAAATGCCACCACAGGCTTGTCTACACGGCAATCACTATTCCTAAATTGAAGTCCACTCTTCCCAGATAATTTCAGCTTGTGTAAAGTTGAGAAAAACCTAATTGCCACAATTGACCCCTTGCCACATAAAGCCATCACTATTAAACTATAACTTTCCTTTTGTATTTGTTTTCAATATCTCATGTTAGTGTTAATACTATCATATAAAACACAGTCCAATATGTAAAAGTCCCCAAAACTTCAACATTTTCAATATTTATTTATTTATTTATTTATTTATTTATTCATTCTTCCCTCATATCCTGAGCCCAGTTTCACTTTCCTTCTCTCCTCCTAGTTGTTCCTCCAAACCTCCTCTCTCCTAGATTTACTCCTTCTCCATATCCCTTCAGAAAAGAGCAAGTTTTTCACAGATATCAACCAAACATGACACAACAAGATGCTGTAGGACTAGATGTATACTCTCATGTCAAGAATAGATGAAACAACCCATTAGGAGGAAGAGTCCTCAAAACAGGTGTAAGCGTCAAAATTAGCCCCTGCTCCCACTGTTAGGAGTGCCACAAGAACAGCAAACTACACACCCATAACATTTATGCAGACAATCAGTGTCAGACCCATACAGTCTTTCTGATAATAAGTTCAGTCTCTGTGAGCCCTTATAAGTCCGGAGTACTTTATTCTGTGGGAAATGTCCTTGTGGTGTCCTTTACCCCTCTGGCTCCCACAATCCTTCCTCCCCCTCTTCTGTAGGATTCCTCAAGCTTCAACTAATAATTGACTGAGGGGCTCTACATCTGCTCCTATCAGTTGCTGAATGAAGCCTCTCTGCTGATGACTATGATATGTGCTCCACTGTATAAATATAACAAAATAACATCAAAAATAATCACATTGAGTTTTTGCCAATTGTGTTTTGCTCTATCCTAGGTCCTATCCTAGGTCCTTGGGCTGTGTAGCCTCTGGTTCCTCACCCACCAGGCAGTGTCAAGTGTGGACTCCCTCTCATAGCAGGGGTTTCAAGTGGGGCCAGTCATTGGTTGATAATTTCTACATGTTCTGTGTCACATTTACCCCAGCACATCTTGCAGGCAGAAAAAATTATAGATTGATGATTTTGCAGCTTTATTTGTGCCAATCCCAACACAGGAAGCCTTATTCAGCTGATTCCAGCTCTTTATACCACATTTCTAAGAGTCTTCACTTGTGCCACCCTAATAGATTACAGAGAGCTTCCATTGCACTATGTTTTTACCTTGTTCTCCCAAGTTGTATCAAAAAATCCAGTATCGAGGGGTGGTGGTGGCACATGCCCTTAATCCCAGCGCTTGGGAGGCAGAAGCAGGCAGATTTCTGAGTTCGAGGCCAGCCACGGCTACACAGAGAAACCCTGTCTCAAAAAACCAAAAAAAAAAAAAAAAAAAAAAAAAAAAATCCAGTATCTCTTTGGAAGTCTGAAGTTTCTTAGCTCTGGGGATTCTTCATCAGAGAGGGATGACCACAAAACATAGTCCCTACCAAATAAAATAAAAATTAACGTCAAAATATTGAATCTTTTTGCTTTATATGCTGCATCTGGGATTCTCTAAATCATGATATTCTGGGCTCCAGAGGGCTTGGGCCATGGCGTTTCTCTTGTTCTGCCTCCATGTCATACTCATCGTGTCTAATAGCATCCAGTTAGATCCATTTCACAACTGCTGTTGTTGTTGCTGGGCATGTTGTTCTATGGCCTGGGCATTTCTAGTATGCTGGGCCCTCCACTGCTGATTAGGCTATACCATCACAAATGGCCCCTTTCATATAAATACTCAATTCCTCTCAATTATGCCTTCAATCTGCAGTATTTTGTCACAAAAACCAGTACCATATAGAAGACTCTTATTCCTTGCCAAGTTCAGCTGCCAGCTTTTGGTGTCACCCTAGTCCCCTTTGGCCAGCAGCTCTGTGTGGTGACCCTTAATAAATATTCTCATATCTCATGTCAAGGATGCTGGTCTCTCTTTAATCATAGATGATTTCAGTCCCAATTAACTAACATCACCTGTTGCAGCAAGCAGAAGTATTCACTTCAGTGTTGCTTGTTGTCTGCTGAAAGGAAACTACATATTCTTAATTGGAGAACCACACAAATGTCCCTGCTATATAGCCTTTGAGAAGCTATCAAACTTCCTTCCAAATCCTGTATCATATGTACTCTTCTTAACATTATCTTCCACTTTCCCACAACAGCTCATTAAGCTTTAATCAATGTATTTTAAAGCCCAGAGTTCCAAAATTATTAACAACGGTATCATAGCAATACAGTCAATTATGTGCCTGCAATATCCAATCTTGGTACCATTTTTGTCTAGTTCCGTTTTCTCTTGATGTTACAAACACCATAATCAAAAGTGACCCGGGGAGAAAAAGGTGGTTGGCTATACATCCTAGTCTCAGTTTATAACTGAGGAAAGCCAAAGTGGGAATTCAAACAGGATAGGAAGCTGAAGGCAGGAACTGAAGCAGAGACCATAGAAAAATCTTGTTTCCTGGTTTGCTCCCCATTAATTGCTCAGCCTGCTTTTGTATACAGCCCTGGACTACCTACTCAGCTGTGGCACTCAGTGGGCCCTGTGGCATCAATACCAATCAAGAAAATGACACCACTATTTACCTATAAGTCAATATGATAAAGGCATCTTTGCATTTGAGGTTCTTCCAAGGGTCTCTAGCTTACGTCAAGTTGACCAAAAATCAATCCATACAACAACTACTAAAACATTCTTTTTTGTGCTAAATAGCTAAATGAGTACATGTGGCTCTTAACTATTGAGTCAGTATTCTAAATGAAAATAAATATGTCATAATAAGACAAAATAAAAAAATGCAATTGAACCTGTTAATCAAGTTAATGTGATAATAAATATTTTTTCTGAACTAAGTTGATGATATAAGTTTGAAACGATATTTACACCAAGAATATTAATGTAGAATATGAAGTTCAACTGTGTAGGTGTTGAGGTATTAGATACTGACTTATTAAGTTGACATAATATTTCAAGAGAGCAGATGTAATTACTTAAAGGCAATTTTAAATCATAATACTATGACATAGATAACTATAAATGGGGGGGTAAGTCCCAGAGTTAATTATTAACTAGCTCAAAGTTAAACACTTAATTGGAGTTCAGTCTGATGGCAGAACACATTGTCATACTTAGAAAATAGTTGATAAATTCTTATTTTCATCATAGACAAAAGAGATATAGGATGAAATAATGTGAATAATTAGATGGTTTATGACTGATAACAAAAGGTTATATTTAAGAAATATACAGGTTTCAAGCATTGTGTTCAACCTACATTTTACTTTCTAATTCTATATACAAATCATATGTCTTATTCACATATGAAGAACAAAAGAAAGAAATAGGGTAACTTTCTAGAGTATATTTATGGAGATAACAGCAGAGATTATTAACCTAAATCTGATTCTATTAGAGCATATTTACTGAACACACAGAGACAATTACTAATAAACGGATTCACTTACCTTTCTGTACCTTTTAATCTAATCTCTCCAATAGGAATGATGATACACTCTATGAAGAATGCTATCTTAAGGAATCAGAAAAATGGACATGGTAAGCACATAGTAACCCCATAATAAAGAGGTACTTGTTCTCATTTATAGCTAAGACTAGATATTATAATGTTTAAAGCTACAAAATCCTTTGAAATCAAGTTAATTTAGGGTAAGTTTACTTTCAATATACAAAGTCTAAAAAAAATGAATCAATGTTCTACTAAACTATCAGAAATAGGTAGAAAGTAATGAGAAAATTAAAACTGCCTCTATTAAATTTCATATTTTCAATTTTTCTAAGATATAGTATCATTTTTGTCTGATTGTGGTCTGCTACAGCCCTTATATGTTTGGTCCCAGAACCCTGGCTAGAGGCAGTGAGGGAAAGAAGAAAGAACAGACACAAAGACACACAAACAATAGAACTGAAATCAGGTGGACTTCTCTAAACAGAACATCCTGAAACTTTAGCATATTTATTAGGTACAGCTCAGGGAAAGTAGATAGCTTTTCTTGACAAATGTCTGTAGATATCTGTCGCAGGCTATAAACATACAGGAAGAGCAAGCTGCAGTTGTTAATCTTTGAAAATATTGATCATTGTTTATAAACACTTAGATTTTTACTCCAGAGAAAAATTTAACCATTTCTTTTGAGTCTAGGCCAAACCCTTTGGCATGTCCAAAATAACTGTCCATAAGTCAACATATTCATTCACTCTAGACTACATTCCCTTAGGACCTTCTATACTCCATAGGATGTCTTGAAATTACTATGTAGTCCAGGCTGGTCAATCATCTGGCCTGTATATCTCATATCCTACAATTACAAGTATTGAATACCATACTAAGGCAAATATCATAAACTGATTTATAGGGTGTTTCAGTAATTCATTAATAGCTATTGGTATAAACCCAATTCTATCTTTATGAAAAAATATTAAGCTGATGTTGTAAATAAATTTTCTTTTCTTTCTAATACAAATTGCTTGAAAGTAGTCAGAGACTTTCAATATTGTTTCATAATATTATATTTCCTACAAACTAATTTGATTAATGAAATCACTTTTCTGTTAATAACATTGCTAGGCTCTTGAAGCTACACATGCACATAAAATGTCTGTAAGAAAGTAATTGAAATCTGAGAATTCTTTACTTATTTTAGCATTTCAGAGTTTTTTTAGCCCATGGTAGACATACTTCCACATAGAAAGAAGGAAGTGTTTTTTTCTTATCTGAGATGAGGTAAAAAGTATTGGCACAATATATTTTACTGTGGGCTAAAGATTTATAACTCAGAAAAGATAATAATAATAAGGGATTAGACTACCTCACACTTTTACTGAAATAATTCATTTTCTCCACAAAATATTGCCTATGGTTCAGAATATTTTATTGCCTATAGAAAGTCAAACCTCAGCACCAAAGATTGATAATACTTTGGGGTAATAATATAGAAAAAGATTTTCCAGGAAAATAGACATGAGAATCAAACTAGTGTGGCTCACTTAATAATTAACAAAATAGAAATCAAATAAAAATTATTCAAAAGATATGGGCAAGAACATTATATACTCATCAAAGAAAAAATGAATCAAAATGACATTTATATTCAATTCTTAACATCTATGTCACAAACGAAAGGTTACTCATTTTGTACAAATATAAAAATAAATAAATAACAAACAAATGCACAAACAAACACATTGATAGTTTTAGACTTCAGTATCCAACTGTCACCAATAGATAGTTAATCCATATAAAAACCATACAGAGAAATGCTGGAACTAACTGAAGTCATAAAACAAAAGAGCTTGACAAATATTTACATACCATTCTACCTAAAGACAGGAGAATATGCCTGGTTCTCAGCACCTCTAAGAACTTTCTCCAAAATTGAACAAAACTCAATAAATACAAATAAACTTCTAATATCCTATCATACTACCATAGATTAAAACTGGATAACAACAATAAAAATAATACAGAAAGCTTAGAAACTCATGAAAACTGAACAACTCTAAAGAATGAAAATATGTCAAGACAGAAATAAAGAAAGAAAAGGAAATTTAAAACTTTTGAGAATTCAATGAAAATGGATACCAAACATATCCAAACTTGTGAGATTTAATGAAAACAATGCTAAAAGTTCTTAGCACTAAGTGCCTATGTTAATATATTGAAGAGATCTCAAGCTAGCAATTTAAAAGTACACCTGAAAACTCTAGAACAAAAAATAAATAAATAAAAGAAAAAAAGAAAAAAAAAGAGTAATCACCACCAAAAAAAATTAGACAGCAGGTATTAAAATCAGGCTGAACACAGAAAAGTCAAAACAAAGAGAACAATACAAAGCATCAATGAAAGAAAGAGTTGGTCCTTTGAGAAAAATCAACAAAACAGACAACATTTTTCCAACCTAACTAAAACTCAAAGAAAAAATATCAAGTTAACAAAATCGTAGATAAAAATGGTGAACATGAAAACTGACAATGAGGAAATGCAAACAATCATTAGGCCATCCTTTAAAAACTTCTATTCCAACAAATTGGAAAATCTAAAAGAAACGTATAATTTTCTTGGTAGGTAGAAATTACCAAAGTTTAACCAAGATCAGATAAACAAATCAAATAGTCCTCTAACCCATAGTGAAATAGAAGCACCATTAAAATTCTCTGATAAAAAACACAGGGACAAAATTTCAGCTCAAAATTCTACCAGAATTTCAAAGAAAGATTAATGTCAATACTTCTCAGATTATTCAACAGAATACAAACTATCAACTAAAGGCCCAACCACAAAAAAGAGTGGTATTATAAACTATAACTCCATTGGAGAAAGCTGACTGAGCACCTGAATGTAGATCTTTCTGTCTTCCAATCTCAAGTGTGTGGCTTATTGTTCTTCATCAGTCATTCTTCATCAAAGTTATACATAATGTAGAAATGGAATATGTACTTTTTCTCTAAATGCCCATATCACATCATATCACATCATATTCTTTAAAATGGATAAAATATTATAACAATAAAAATAAGTATTATAAAAGTTGTTTGTTATAAAACAATCAATTTAACAGTCTTATGAAGATGTTCATCTACAATAGTAAAAATACATTTTTCTCAATATAAATTTTAAATTATTTCAAACACATTAACTGTAAATTTCAAAATAATACATCACTACTAGTATTCTCTTAAATGAAAATAAATATATAAAGTCTTTTTGTTTGTTTTGAATTTAGTAGAGTTTAAAATCTTGACTCTTTTTACTGTGGTACAAGCCCAAAATAAGAACAAATTTTAAACATTGGATTTCATTGTAATAAGGACCCTCACATCACCAAAGGATTTTACCTCCATCGTAGCTAAGCTGAGAATTGATAGTTCTGCTGCAAAAAGAGATGAATTGTAGGCACGATTTTTGGATACAGACTTCCTGCTATGGTCAAAGCTATTTGACGTGAGTGAGTGACTTTATTCTCAGCCCACAGAGAACAGGTTACATTCATTTAAGAAATGGTGTATGTATTAATATGGTCTATTCATGAAGTCATTCACCAATTATTTCAATGAACATTAGTTCTGCTTGGAGGGTGGCACAGACATTAGGTGAAGGTAAGAATGTGGTTCCTTAGCTGTGATAATTTGGAAAAGCACTCATCTCAGAGAAAGAGTAACTTATAAAGTCTTCTTCTTCAAACTAGATACAAGAGTTACAAATTTCAAGCAAAGCATTTAGTCTCATTCTTTGTTGTTCTCTTACAAGCAACTTCCCTAGTTAATTGTCTATGTTTCTTTTGTCTGTATTAATATATTTGAAATACATAAGCTGTTCTGAAAACCATAGTATAGTGTAAAAACATGGAATAGACAATACTACTAATAGGATGAGATAGGAGAAGCAAGATTTCAAGACCACTATGTTCTACACAGAAAGACACTGTCAGAAGCAAACAAGCTGAAAGTGTATAGAGATTGTACAATATTGAACCTATTTCTCCAATTACCAAATTAGAGAGACAATCAACAAATTCCTAATTCCTCATATTATTGGATTTCAATCAATTAGGATATGTTGGTAATATTAATTTTCATATAAAAGTATTAAGAAAAAGTAATTGTCACTTCCTTTTGTTTTGAAAGAGGTAGAATTAGGTTTGGGTGAATTTGTTGAAAGATTACTTTCTTGATTCTTCTAGGGTGTAGTTTTGCTCCTTATGTTGATGTTTTCCATCTATTATCCTTTGTAGGGCTGGATTTTTAGAAAGATATTGTGTAAATGTGCTTTTCTCATGGAATATCTTGTTTTCTCCATCTATGGTAATTGAGAGTGTTGCTGGGTATAGTAGCCTGGGCTGGCATTTGT
>JADRCD010070657.1:0-13465 GCA_019843815.1 Montemys delectorum | reverse complement strand
TTAGTTTTTCTAGGTGTGTTTAATATAGAATGAATTTTTCTTCTTCAGATATTTACAATATAACTAACAATAATTGTTATTGTCCACAAAACATCTACAAACTATCTTCTTTAGCCGTGATTAGCTGTTCATTACAGCCTCTTATTTCTTTTCTTTTAATTCTATTATTTGCATTAAAGTGTGTTCCCTTTTTCATAGATTCACATTTACATAATATCATCAAAGGTCTCATTTACTTATATAAAAGCAGGATCCTTGCGTCAAATATTGAGTATTGGCATACAACAGCAATTCTATTGTTCAAGAGGTAAGACCATAGACACAGGAACTAAGGAACAGCATGGGACAGATCCTTCTGGTTTACATCTGGGTCTGAAGCTGACCTTGTGCCACAGCTCTCCATACCCAGGTCCAAAGAGTTGTCAGCTGGATTCCCAAGAGTGCTGAGACATCTGGAGCACAGGTAAGACCACCACTTCTGCTCAAATTCCTGGCCCAAGAGGGACCTGCCCAGAGCCACCAGGATGCAGGGACCAATGAACATCAGGGGACAGGATACTTCCAGTTTCCATCTGCTGCCCTGAAGATTACCCTGTGCCACAGCTCTCCATACCCAAATTCCTCTTGGAGAGAACTGGTCTCCTAGGAGTGCTGACACACAGGCTTAGAAGAGAGACAAGCCACATTCAGAGACAGCAAGGCCAGCTAACACCAGAGATAACCAGATGGCAAGAGATAAGGAGAAGAACAAAAGAAACAGAAACCAAAGCTACTTGGCATCAGAAACAGAAAACAAAGCTACTTGGCATCATCAGAACCCAGTTCTCCCACTACAGCAAGCACTGGATACCCCAACACACCAGAAAAGCAAGACTAATTTCAAATCGAATCTCATGATAATGATAGAGGACTTTAAGAATGACCTCCCTTAAAGAAATACAGAAGGGACTGTTGATCCTCCTACAGGATCACCCCCCTCCTCAGCTTCTTTCACCCTTTCCCTTTCAGCAGCTTTTTTCCACTGGTTGGGTGAAAATGTCTGCATCTGACATTTTCAGCTGCTTGTTGGGTCTTCTGGAGTGCTGTCATGCTAGGCCCTTTTTGTGAGAACTCCACAGCCTCAGTAATAGTGTCAGGCCTTGGGACCTACCCTTGAGCTGGATCCCACTTTGGGCCTGTCACTGGAACTTCTTCTCCTCAGGCTCTTCTCCATTTCCATCCCTGTAATTCTTTCAGACAGGAACAATTATAGGACAGAGTTGTGATTGTGGGATGGCCCCCCTCTCCCTCATTTGATGTCCTGTCTTCCTGCTGGAGGTGGACTCTATAAGTTCCCTCTCCTTACTACCAGGCATTTCATCTAAGGTCCCTCCCTTTGAGTCCTGAGAGTCTCTCACCTCACAGGTCTCTGGTGCATTCTGGAGGGTCCCCTAACCTCTTACTCCTGAGGTTGCCTGTTTCCATTCTTTCTGCTGGCCCTTAGGACTTTAGTACTTTTACTACACCCCATACCAGATCAGGCTCCCCTCTCCACCTCTACCCCCATTCAATTTCCCTCCCAGGTCCCTTCCTCTCTCCCCACTTGTGATTGTTTTCTTCTTCCTCCCAAGTGGGACTGAGGTATCCTCATTTGGGCCCTTCAGCTTGTTGAACTTTTTGAGTTATGTAGACTATATCTTGGGTATTCTGTACCTTTTTTGGCTAATATCCATTTATTAGTGAGTATATACCATGCATGACCATCTGGGTCTGAGTTACCTCACTTAGGATGATATTTTCTAATCTCATCCATTTGCCTGCAAAACTCAGAAAATCCTTATTCTTAATATCGAGTAGTATTCATTGTATAAATGAACCACATTTTCTGTATCCATTCTTCTGTCTATATTAATCTGGACCATCAGATCTCTCAAACATCTGAACTACCAAACAGGTAGCATATACCAGCTGATGTGAGGTCCCCAACACATATACAGCAGAGGAGTGCCTGGTCTATGTTCAATCAGAGATGATGCACTTAACTCTCAAGAGACTGGAGGCCCTAGGGACTTTAGATGTCAGGTGGGATAGGGGGTGGAGGTGGGGACATCCATATGGAGACAGGGGGTGGGGGGAGGTATGATATGTAAAACAGTCAGAGGGTAGACTGGGCTGGGGGAAATAAAATGTGGAGTGTAAAAAACTTAAGTAAATAAATAAATTTGAAAACATAAAATATTTCAGTTATGAAAATAAAAAAAAAATACAGAAAAACACAGGTAAATAGATAGAAGCCCTTAAAGAGGAAACACGAAAATCTCTTAAAGAATTACTGGAAAACACAACCCAACAGGTGAAGGAATTAAACAAAACCATCAAGGATGGTAAAATGTAAATAGAAACAATAAAGAAATCACAAGAGGAGAAAACCCTGGAGTTAGAAAACATAGAAAAATGATCAAGAGTCATAGATGCAAGCATCACCAACAGAACACAAGAGGTAGAGAATCTCAGGGGCAGAAGACACCATAGAAAACATTGACACAGTAGTCAAAGAAAATGCAAAATGCAAAAGCTCCTAACCATAAACATCCAGGAAATCCAGGACACAATGAGAAGACCAAACCTAAGGATGATAGTTATAGAAGAGAGTGAAGACTTTCAACTTAAAGGGCCAGTAAATATCTTCAACAAAATTATAGAAGAAAACTTCCTTAACCTAAAGAAAGAGATGCCCATGAACATACAAGAAGCCTACAGAACTCCAAACAGACTGGACCAGAGAAGAAATTCCTCTGACCACATAATAATCAAAACACCAAATGCATTAAACAAAGAAAGAATTTTAAAAGCAGTAAGGGAAAAAGCTTAAGTAACATATAAAGGCAGACTATTGAATTACACCAGACTTCTCACCAGAGACTATGAAAGCTAGAAAATCCTGGGTAGATGTCATACAGACCCTACAAGAACACAAATGCCAGACCAGGCTACTATATCCAGCAAAACCCTCAATTACCATACAAGGAGAAAACAAGATATTCCATGAGAAAACCAAATATATACAATATCTTTCCACAAATCCAGCCCTACAATGAACAACAGATTGAAAACTACAACACCAGGAGGGAAACCACACCCTAGAAAAAGCAAGAAAGTAATTTGCTTTTAACAAACCCAAAAGAAGATAGTCACACAAACATAATTCCACTATTACAAAAAAATATAACAGGAAGCAACAATCACTTTCCCTTAATATCTTAACATCAATGGAATAAATTCCCCAATAAAAAAACAAAGACTAACAGACTGGATACATAAACAGAACCCAGCATTTTGCTGCATACAGAAAACACACCTCAGTGAAAAAGACAAACACTACCTCAGAATAAAGGCTGGAAGAAAATTGTCCAAGCAAATGGTACCAAGAAACAAGCTGGAAAAGCCATTCTAATATCGAATAAAAGCAACTTTCAACCAAAAGTTATCAAAAAAAGATAAGGAAGGACACTTCATACTAGCACACACTATACCTCACACAATAATAGTGAGAGACTTCAACATCCCACTCTTATCAGGGGACAAATCATGGAAACAGAAAATAAACAGAGACCCAGTGAAATAAACAGAACTTATGAACCAAATGGATTTAACAGATATCTATAGGAAATTTCGTCCTAAAAATAGGACTAATTCTTCTCAGCACCTCATTGTACCAAAACTGACCATACAGTCTCTCACAAAACATGCCTCAACAGGTACAAGAAGACTGAAATAATCCCATTCATCCTATCAGATTACCAGGACTATGGCTGGTCTTAAATTCCAACAAAAACAGTGTAGACAAAGGCTGATCTTAAATACCTTCAAAAACAATGGAAATCCCACATACACATGGAAGCTGAACAATGCTCAATTCGATGATAACTTGGTCAAGGAAAAATAAAGAAACAAAGACTTTATAGAATTTAATAAAAAAAAAAAGTACAACATATCCAAACATAAGGGACACAATGTAAGCAGTGCTAAGAGAAAAACTCATAGCTCTGAGTGCCTCCAAAAAGAAATTGGAGAGAGCATACACTAGCAGCTTAACAACACATCTGAAAGCTCTAGACCAAAAAGAAGCAAATACACCCAAGAAGAGTAGACAACAGGAAATAATCAAACTCAGGGGGAAAACTAAGCAAATAGAATAAAAAATATCTATACAAAGAATCAACAAAACCAGGAGCTGGTTCTTTGAGACAATCAACAAAATAGATAAATCCTTAGCCAGACTTACCAGAGGACACAGAGACAGTATTCTAATCAACATCAGGAATTAAAAGGGAGACATAACAACAAAAACTGAGGAGATTCAAAGAATCATCAGATCATACTATAAAAGACTATATCCAATAAAACGGGAAAATCTGGATGAAATGGATAATTTTCTAGACAGATACCAAGTACCAAAGTTAAACCAGGATCAGATAAACCATCTAAACAGTCCCATAGCCCCTAAAGAAATAGCAACAGTTATTAAAAATCTCCCAAACAAAACAAAACAAAAACAAAAACAAAAACAAAAACAAAAAAAGCCCAGGATCAGAAGGGTTTAGTGCAGAATTCTATCAGACATTCAAAGAAGACCTAATAATGATATTTTCAAACTACTCCACAAAACAGAAACAGAAGGAACATTACCCAATTTGTTCTATGAAGCCACAATTACACTGATAGCAAAACCACATAAAGACCTAACAAAGAAAAAGAACTTCAGTCCAATTTCCCTTATAATATTGATACAAAAAATACTCAATAAAATTCTTGCAAACCAAATCCAAGAACACATCAAAATAATCATTAACCAAGATCAAGTAGGCTTCATCCCAGGGATGCAGGGATGGATCAATATATGGAAATCCATCAATGTAATCCACTATATAAAAAAAAAACTCAAAGGAAAAAAACCACATAATCATTTCATTAGATGCTAAAAAAAAAAAGCATTTGACAAATTCAGCATCTCTTCATGTTAAAAGTCTTAGAAAGATCAGAAATTCAAGGCTTATTTCTAAACATAGTAAAAGCAATATACAGCAAACCATTAGCCAACATCAAACTAAATAGAGAGAAACTTGAAGCAATCCCACTAAAATCAGGGACTAGACAAGGCTGCCCACTCTCTCCCTACTTATTCAATATGGTACTTGAAGTTCTAGCTAGAGCAATTAGAAAAGAAAAGGAGATCAAAAGGATACAAATTGGAAAGGAAGAAGTCAAGATATCACTATTGGAGATGATAAGATAGTACACTTACTTGACCCCAAAAATCCACCAGAAAACTTCTATAGCTGATAAACAATTTCAGCAAACTGGCTGTATATAAAATTAAATTTAAAAATATCAGTAGCTTCCATATACTCAAAGGATAAATGGGATAGATGGAAATTAGGGAAATGATACCCTTCAGAATATTCACAAACCATACAAAATATCTTGATGTGACTCTAATCAAGTAAGTGAAAGATCTGTACAACAAGATGTTCAAGTCTTAGAAGAAAGAAATCAAAGAAGTCCTCAGAATATGGAAAGATCTCCCATGCTCATGGATTGGCATGATTAATATAGTAAAAATGGCCATCTTACCAAGAGCAATTTACAGATTCAGTGCAATCCCTTCAAAATTCTAACTCTATTATTCATACAGTTAGAAAGAGCAATTATCAAACTCATTTGGAACTACAGAAAATCCAGGATAGCAAAATCTATTCTCAACAATAAAAGAACAGCTGGGGGATTCACCATCTCTGACCTCAAGCTGTAATACAGAGCAATAATAATAAAAACTTCATGGTATTGGTATAGGCAGGTAGATCAATGGAATAGAATTCAAGATCCATAAATGAACCTACACACCTATGGTCACTTGATATTTGACAAAGGAGCTAAAACCATCCAGTGGAAAAAAGGCAGGATTTTCAACAAATGGTGCTGATTCAACTGGTGGTCAATATTTAGAATATTCAAATTGATCCATTCCTATCTCCTTGTACAAAGCTCAAGTCCAAGTGGATCAAGGATCTCCACATAAAACCAGATACACTGAAACTAATAGAAAAGAAAGTGGAGAAGAGCCTTGAGCACATGGGCACAGGGGAAATTTTCCTGAACAGAACACCAATAGCTTATACTCTAAGATCAAGAATTGACAAATGGGACCTCATAAAACTGCAAAGCTTCTGTAAGGCTAAAGACACTGTCAATAGGACAAAACTAGAACCAACAAATTGGGAATAGATCTTTAAAAATCCTATGTCTGATAGAGAGCTAATATCCAGTATATACAAAGAACTCAAGGAGTTAAACTGCAGAGAACCAAATAACCCTACTAAAAAATAAATTCACAACTGAGGAAACTCAAATGGCCAAGAAGAACCTAAAGAAATGTTCAACATCCTTAGTCTTCAGAGAAATACAAGTCAAAACAACCTTCAGATTCCACCTCATACTAGTCAGAATGGCTAAAATCAAAAGCTCAGGTAACAGCAGATGTTGGTGAGGATGTGGAGAAAGGAACACTCTTCCTTTGCTGGTGGGATTGCAAGCTGTCATAACCACTCTGGAAATCACTTTGGTGGTTCCTCAGAAAACTGGACGTAGTACTAGCTTAGGACCCAGCAAAATCTCTCCTGAGCAAATACCCAGAAGATGCTCCAACATGTAATAAGGACATATGCTCTCCTATGTTCATAGCAGCCTTATTTATAATAGCCAGAAGCTGTAAAGAACCCAGATGTCTGTCAACAGGAATGGATACAGAAAATGTGGTACATTTACACAATGGAATACTACTCAGCTATTAAAAACAATGACTTCATGAAATTTGCAGGCAAATGGATGAATCTATAAAGTATCATCCTGAGTGAGGTAACTCAGTCACAAAAGAACACACATGGTATGTACTCACTGATAAGTGGATATTAGGGGAAGAGCATAGAATATCCATGATACAACTTACAGACCACATGATGATCAAGAGAAAAGAAGACCAAAGCATGGATGCTTCAGTATTACTTAGAAAGAGAAACAAAGCAATCAAGAAATATAAAGGGTTAGAGGGACTTGGGTGGAAATGAAGTGGGGGAGGGATAAAAGAGGGGAAGAATCAAGTATGGGATGAGATGGAGGAGATGTACAGAGGGTCAAGAAATTGAACAGAGGTGTGTAGCAATGAGGGATGGTGACTTGGATTTAGCAACCAGAAAGTCCAAGATGCCTGGAACCAAAAGCCTTCCAGGATCCCTCAGGGTTGATATTAGCTGAAATACCCCACATAGGAGAAGGAAAACCTGTCGAGAGACCATATCCAGAATTTAAACATGTCCCCCAGTTCAGGTATGGGGCCACCTACCCATCTCCAAAACTTTAACCCAGAATTGCTCCTGTCTAAAGGAAATACAGGGACAAAGAGAGGAACAGAGACTGAAGGAAACATCATCCAGAGACTGCCCCATCTGGAGAGCCATCCCATATACTGCCACCAAATCCAGTCACTATTGCTGATGCCAAGAAGTGCATGGCGACAAGGGTCTAATACAGCTGTCTCCCAAGAGGCACTGCCTGATCCTGACTAATAAAGATGTGTATTCTCGCAGCCAAGCATCAAACTGAGCACATGGATCACAATGGAGGAGTTAGGAGAAGGACTGAAGTAGATGAAAAGGTCTTATCTACTGTCAGAGAGAGGGGAAGCCCTTGGTCCTGTGAAAGCATGATGCCCCGCGTAGAGGAATGCTAGGGTAGGGAAGCAGGAGTGGGGGGGGCACCCTCATAGAAGCCAGATAAGGGGGAATGGGATAGGGAGTTTGTAGAGGGGAAACTGGGAAAGGGGATAACATTTGAAATGTATATATAAAATATCCAATTTAAAAAAAAAAGTTCAAGGAGAGGCAGGCGGATTTCTGAGTTCGAGGCCAGCCTAGTCTACAGAGTGAGTTTCAGGACAGCCAGGACTACACAGAGAAACCCTATCTCGAAAAAATAGAAAAAAATCAAATCAAATCAAAACAAAACAAAAATAAAGATGTACACTTACTAGCCGGGCAGTGGTGGCACACACCTTTAATCCCTGCCCTTGGGAGTCAGAGGCAGGCAGATTTCTGAGTTCAGGGCCAGCCTGGTCTACAGAGTGAGTTCCAGGATAGCCAGGGCTATACAGAGAAACCCTGTCTTAAAAAAACAAAACAAAAAAAGTTCAAGGTTAAAAGATAAAAATAGGTGAGCCTACAGTCAAATTCTCCAAGAAACCAAAGGATTCTTCTGAATATACTTCATTGGAAACACTGTCAACACTAGAAATAACTACTTTATACAAAATTAAAGCAGTAGCTAAAAACTCACTATACTACTGAAGAAACCTTATGTTGAGCAAGTTTTAGGGTATACTCTATTACTAGGAATTTGTGTATTATAAGTTTAAGAAATATGAATTAACTTAGAAGCTGAGAGATATAAGTAATATCTCTCAAAAATAAGCTCCACCACTGAGAACAGTGGAGAATTTGATTTTTTATAAAGATCAAAACTATTATTCTATTTTTTCAATGTAATAAGAATATACAGAATAGCTCTTTCCAACAATTTTATGAGTTCATGTGCAATTAAATTATTCCTTTGAAAGTACGTAAATGATAAAACTTGTAAAGAATTTTGGTGCATTTAACTCTATAACCAGAAACTCTCCTGTGAGTTAGAAAATGGTCACTGTAATAGGAAGTTCTTACTGAACTGTGCACATGTAACTATTACATAGTTCAATTTTACTGAGTACTGATTTTTTGTCACCTAAGAAAAATTTTAAATTTGACATGTGTACATGGGATTAATTAGAGATACCTTTATGAGACATTTGCATCATTCTTATAAAATGAATGAATTCAATTTTTGTAAGCTGGAACTGCAATACTATTTTAATTAAAATTTAGATTGAATGATGTAAAAATAATGGGTAAAAGTTCAATAATGTGAAATGCATTTTCAAATTAAAGTTTGTTTCTTTATATTCTATTTTGTTAAGAACAGTAGAGCACAAGAATATTATGTCTGTAAATCATTATTAAAATAAAATGAGATACTTCTGTTGCTGTTTTGGGTTTGAATTTATTATGTTTCTCAGTCTCAATATGATAAAACCTTCATTTTTCAATGCAGCAATTTAGAGATATAGTTGAAAAGACTTAAGAGCAATATTTAGTGCAGCATGTGGATGGTATGAATAACATAAATATGCTTTAGGAGTGTTTTAGGCAAACTCTGGTTAGTATATATGAGAAGGTTGCTCTTAAAGTCTGGTTTCTCCTGCTGTGTCTTCCCATTTCACCATCATGTTCTTGTATGTACACTCACTATGGTAACACCTGCTACTAATGTGATACAGCCCAAAAAGAGCTCAGTATACTTTCAGCTTCCAAAGTGAGAGTTAAAAAAAAACAGTTTTGTATATAAATTTCTCAGTCTTTGGCTTTTTGTAATGGCAGCAAGAAATAAGCTAATATATAAAATGGTTTTCCAAAAGATAGGAATTATTGAAATAACTATGTCTGAAAATATAGATGTGATTTTGGAATTCAGTATGGACATAAGTTGAACATATACATTAACTATATACATCACATAGGCAAAAGCAGGGAATAGAACCTTCAAGCTATCTTTTATTCAGAGAGCCAGAAATAGTAGGAGGCAATGCATTAGCAAGGCAAAGATATGTCTTCTGCTCCTCTTCAACCAGCAGATTATATAGGAGAGAAAAAAAGAATGAAATCAAACAAATTTTAGTCTTGTCCCTCTGGATAACCCATTCTGTTTTGAGGTTTATGAAGTTGATGCCCTGGGAAGGGATGGATTGCGAACATCAAGGCTCCTGCATTCTTTCTGCATCAGTCTTTTGTCTGACATCTAGACTGAAGTAAACAAAACAGCAAAGCAGTAGTAATGTGGATGATATGAATCACAAACGTGCTCTTGTTATATAGGATGAGCAATGCTACTATACAAGATAAGTGGGACAATAGACTAAGAAAATTTACAGTACTATAAGTTGAATGTTACAAGTGATTTTGGTAACAGTCAAAGACACTATAAAGATATGAGAAGACTGGCCCAAAATGAACATGAGGATACAAATGGAAATGGGCGTAAACACTGCAGTGCCTGTACCATAGCTAACAAATCACTGTACTGTACACATGCCCTATAGATTATGGAATAGCTAAGTTTAAAGTGATGATCAAGAACAGATGGTGGGATAGTCAGTCTTAGTTGTCAATTTCAAATAATGCAAAATCACTTGGGAAGAGGTCTCAATGAGTCTACATTAGCCTAGTCTGTGAGCATATGTGTGATGGATTTCTCTAGTTGGGTTATTGAGGTAGGAATCTACGCCTTCATATGAGCATCATCACTTCATTGGCTGTGCACTGAATAACAAGAGTAGAAAAAGCAGGCTGAGCAATAGATATCTATGCTTTCATTTTCTCAGCCCTTGGTTTGGGTATGGCTAGCTGCTTCTAGTTCCTCCCTTGATTTCCCAATAAAGATAGACTTGTTTCTGGAATTGTAAAGCAAATAAACCCTTTTTTCTCTTTTAGTTAGGGTTTTTATGGCTATGATAAAACACTGGTATCAAAATCAATATGGATGATGTCTTAGGTTTTATATTTCTGTGAAGAGATACCATGACCAAGGTAACTCTTATTAAATAATAATAATAATAATAATAATAATAATAATAATAACAATAATTGGGGCTGGCTTACAGTTTCAGAGGTTCAGTTCATTATCTTCATGGCAATAATCATGACAGCCTGCATGCAGACATGGTACTGGAGAAGAAGCTGAGAGTTCTACATCTTGATCTGAAGGCAACCAGAGGAGAAGCTTGAGCACTAGGAAAGTTTAAAGCCTGCCTACACAGTAACACATTTTATCCAACAATGCCACACCTATTCTAAAAGGCCACACCTCCTAATAGTTCTACTTCCTAGGGGGCAAGTATGTTAAAACCACCACAGGCAGAGGGATTTGTTTCATCTTACAGTTTGTAACCCAGCATCCAGAAAAGTCAGCACAGGAACTCAAGACAGAATCCTAGAGATAGAAACTAATGGTAGAGGCCTTGGAAGAATGCTACTTATTGGCCTGCTCCCTATTCTTTGCTCAGCCTGCTTTCTTATATTATAGAAGACTACCCACCCACAGGTGGCATTATCAGTGTGATGGGCCCACATGTATCAATCCTTGAAAATGTTTTACAGGCTAATCTGTTGATAGAGTTCTCTCATTTGAGATTCTTCCTTCCCCCCAAAAAAAACTCTTACAGGGCTCAATTAGAGATAAAAACTAGACAGGAGAGACTCTAAATTTAGGGTTGTGGGTTTTTTCCGTGTATTTTTATCACAGCAACAGAAATTCCATCAGAAAAAAAAATGTTGTTGAAATAAGTATAAACTAAGTGAAAAGGAGGTGGTTAGTCTAACATTTCTATTTAAAGGCAAAGAAAAGGAGGTAGGAAGACTGGAAAATTTCACATCAAATATGTGGGATTTGCCTGAGGAGATATAGGTCAATATCTATTTTCCTGATTTAGGCACTGACAGAGCAAAGAAATAATGATACTCAATTCAAGCTTCCACAAGCTAAGTGAATCAATGACTATATTGAAGTTACCTATTGGAGCTTGGGTGTCTCAAATGCAGTTACATCATTAAAACTTCCATTGATTCATGGGTAATAACTCCCAAAAGCTTCAACACAAGAGCTACAGCCACAGTCATTCTTCCATGTGTTAAACACCTAATAATCTTTCTAAACTGTATGTAACTTGGAACACATTAATAGTGATGGTGGTTAGAATCTCAAATCGAGTGACTCTGTATGTCTGTGGGCTCCGTTACTTTTTCCATACTCCTAGGTATCGTTGAATCACTTTGATTACTTTGTTAAAATGAATGGGACTTGTGCTTCATGGGAGTGAATATTCATATTATGCCCTGGAATAAATAATTTCAGTCTTGCAGCCTGGTAGAAGAGGGTTATGGAGCACAAAATCAGAGTGCACCTAATCAGAAACTTACAATCTGTAACCTACAGGTTAGGAAAAATATCTTCACTAACTCCACATCCTATAGAGTGTAATATTAAAAATATATAAAGAACTCAAGAAGTTAAGCTCCAAAAGACGCAATAAAAAATGGGACATAGAACTAAACAGAGAATTCCCAACAGAGAAATCTCGAATAGTCAAGAAGCACTTAAAAAATGTACAAAGTCCTTAGTGATCAGGGAAATGCAAATCAAAATGACCCTGAGATTCCAGCTTATGCCAATCAGAATAGCTAAGATGAAAAACTCAAGTGACAGCACACATTGGGAAGGATGTGGGCAAAGAAGAACATTCCTCAATTGTTGATGGGATTGCAAATTGTTACAACCACTCAGGAAATCAATCTGGTGGTTCCTCAGAAAATTGGAAATAGATCAACCTGAAGATCCAGTTATACCACTCCTGGGCATATATCCAAAAGATGTTCCACCATGACACAGGGGCATATACTCCATGTTGTTCATAGCGGCCTTATTTGTGACATCCAGAAACTAGAAACAACCTAGTTGTCCCACAACAGAAAAACGGATACAGAAAATGTGGTTCATTTACACAATGGAATACTACTCAGCTGTTAAGAACAAGGACATCATGAGTTTTGCAGGCAAATGGATGGAACTAGAAAATATCATCTTGAGTGAAGTAACTCAGACCCAAAAGGACATACATGGTATGTACTCCTTAATAGGTGGATATTAGCCAAAAACTGCAGAAATAAACAGGATGCAATCCACAGAACTGAAGAAGGTTAACAAGCAGAAGGGTCCAAATAAGGATGTATCAATCCCACTTGGGAGGGAAAACAATCACAGGAGGGGGAAGAGGGGAACAGAAGGAAGGAGGGATCCAGATGGGAGAAGGGAGGAGGAGGAGAAAAGAGGAACATGATCAGGTATTGGGGTGGGGGAAACATAAATGAAATCCTGAAGGAGAGCAGGATGAACAGAAATATGCTGTCTCAAGAGGTGGGAAGTGGGGGAGGACCCTCTAGAATATATCAAAGACCTGGAAGATAAGAGACTCTCAAGACTCAGAGAAGAGACCATAGATGAAATGCCCAGCAGTGGGGAGAGGGAACTTGTAGAGTCTACCTCCAGTGGAAAGACATCAAGTAGAGTGATGAGGTTGCTATCCCACAGTCAAAAACTGACCCAGAATTGTTCCTGTCTACGAGAATTACAGGGCCAATAATGGAGAAGAGACTGAGGGAAAGGTGGTCCAGTGACAGGCCCAATTTGGGATCCATCTCAAGAGGAGGCTCCAAGGCCTGACACTATTACTGAGTTTGTGGTTTGCTTACAGACAGGAGCCTAGAATGGCTGTCCTCCAATTTTGTCC
>JADRCD010070650.1:0-10581 GCA_019843815.1 Montemys delectorum | reverse complement strand
TGCACTTTCTTTGACTGTTCTTTCAATGTTGTCTATGTTATCTTCTGCCCCGAGATTCTCTCTTCTATCTCTTGTATTCTGTTGGTGATGCTTGCATCTATGTTTCCTGACTTTTTTCCTAAGATTTCTAACTCCAGAGTTGTCTCTTTTTGTGATTTCTTTATTGTTTCTACTTCCATTTTTAGGTCCTGAATGGTTTTACTCAGTTCCTTCACCTGTTTGTTTGTGTTTTCCTGCAATTCCTTAAGGTTTTTTTGGGTTTGCTCTTTAAGTGCTTCTATTTGTTTACTTGTGATCTCCTGTAATTCTTTATGGGATTTTTTTTTGTTTCCTGTTTAAGGACTTGTACCTCTTTACCTATGTTCTCCTGCATTTCTTTAAGGGAGTTATTCATGTCCTTCTTAAGCTCCTCTATCAGAATTGTGAGATATGATTTTAGATCCAAATCTTACTCTTCCAGTGTTTTGGGATAGACAGGACTTGCTGCGGTGGGAGTACTGGTTTCTGATCAAGCCAAGCAGTCTTGGTTTCTGTTGGTAGGATTCTTGTGTTAGCCTTTTGCCATCTCTTGATCTCTGGTGTTAGATCCAGACATAGTTTTTGAAACCAGGATTATCACTTCAAAGCAGAAAAGGTTAAAATAAATAATTGAAAAGTAATAAAGGAAAAATTATAAAGAGGAACACTGTAGGCCAATATATACCTGATTAACATAGATGCACAGGTTTTCAATACAATACTGACAAACTGAATTTAACAGCAAATCAAAAGGACCACTCATGACTATCAAGTTAGCTTCACTCAAATTAGGCAAGGACAATTCAACATACATAAATCAACACATGTAAAACATCAACTACAAATTCAAGGTCACAAACAGTAAGCATTATTGTATCAATAGATGCAGTAAAAGGCCTCCAAACAAATTCAGTATCATTTATCACAAAACAGTGAAGAAACTAAGAAAAGAAGGAATACACACACACAAAAAGTTAAATGGTGGTTGTATGTTCTCCTTTGTGTATGTCCATTTGTACGCCTATTGTTATTTTTAAAAATTCCCACGATTCAATATTTAATTCTTTTCAATAATACATAGAAATAAAGGGTGGGGTGACAGGCATGGGGAGGGGGGAGGCAAAAGGGGTTTGTTCTTGTTGTTTTTGTTTGTTTGTTTTTTGGAGGGGAACCTGGGAAAGGGAAAATTTACATGTAAATAAAGAAAATATCTAATAAAAAAAACAAAAAAAAAAGAAATAAAGTCACTATAATCGTTAAAAAAAAAGAAGAAGAAAAAATGATAGCTGGAGAGGTGGTACTGAATATTCATTAAGAAAACTTGGGTTCTATTCTCAGCACCTATGTTGCAGCTTATAATGTGCATAACTATTCTCCTAGGAGATACAAGGCAATCAATTCAGATGAAGTAAAAATACTCCTAAAAACTACCAATCTACCAAAATCAACTTGAGAGTGCATAGATAATCTGAATAAAGCTGAAAGAAGTAAAAGACATTTAATTAGTATTGTTAAAAAATATTTCCCCATGAGAAGTAATTGTCTTAACTATGAATGTTGCATTTAAAGAAAAATAAAGAGAATTCCTTTACACTTTTAAAAATGGAGATAAAGGAAACAGTTACAAAATTAATCTATGAGAACAGTGTTACCTGATAGAGAAACAAAAGACAGTGCTTATAAAGACAATCAAAGCTGCAGATAATAGTTTTAGTAGATTGTAAAATTTTAAGTTACAAGAAAAAAATGAAATCTAGCAACATGTAAAAAATACTTATATAGCATGACCAATTGGTTCTTACTCCACGAATACTATATTGTTTTAATTACCTGAAGTCAATTAGTGTAATGTATCATTAATAACTGAAGCACAAATCATGTGAATACCTAAAGAACAGAGAACACACTATTTCATGGACTCAAGTGTTTTTCCATGAATAAAACATCTAACAAAGTAGAGCCAAGCAGAAATTTGAGCATGCAAAAGAGAGATACACCTGCTCCACTTTTAAGAGTCCTGCAAAACCACCAAGATAACCGCCATAACATATACACAGAGAACCTGGTGAAGACCATTGGCAGCATTGCACTTGTCATTTGAGTCTCTGTGAGCCCATATGAACCCTGCTTAGTTGATTCAGTGGTCCTTGTTCTTCTGCTGTCATCCTCCTCTTCTGATTCCTATAATCTTTGCTTCCCCTTTACTGTGGGGTTCCCTGAGCACAATGTCAATATGGTATTGTCTTAAAAATAGAGCATATGGCTTGGTAGGTTAAACTTGCCTGCCTAAGATCAGTCCCTACAACTCATAAGATGAAAGGAAAGACCCAATTCTCACAGGTTGTCCTCTGATTACAAATGCATCATGGTGTGCCTACACAAATAAACAAACAAATGACTAAATAATAGATTTAATAAAAAGTGTGCACATGTTTTAAAAGCTAGAACACAGATTACTGGAGCAGAATTGAGACTACCAAAAATCAGTCCAAGAATTTATAGTTAATTAAATCTTCACAAGGGTACTAAAAACGTTTAATGGGTAAAGAATAATCTCTTCAATAGAATTTTTTCTGATAATTATATATCAATATGCAAAGAAAGGTCTAAATATGTACATTGATTGAAAATTAATCTCAACTCTATCTCATGTGAAAGAACCAGTAAGAGAAGAAAATATATCTTCTCTGAAGAATAAATTGTCTATTCAAATTCATTGGCCTTTTCCTTTTTCATCGTTTTTTAAAATTGATTCTTTGTGAAATCCTGTTGTTACCCTGTGTCATGGAGATCCTGCTGCTTTGGATCTGCAGAAGTTGCCCCTTCACCAATCTAGCAGTTCAAAGATTACATAGTTATTTGAATGTGCCAATTCAAAGTCTTAGAACTGGGCCTGGGTGCTTAGCTAAATTTATCTGTCCACTAGTTCTCCCACGCCCATGCCATCAAGGCCAGCTCTACCACATTTCCCTCATAATGGGCAGGTATAACTCTCCTATGTCCATGCTGTTGGGGCCAGCTCGCCTTCACATCTCCCCTCTACCATACTGCCCCAGCTAGGTACAGTGCAGCAGTTCCAAGTGTTGGGGGCGGGGGAGGCAGGTCTCTCATTCTCATACCCTAGGGTCCAGTTCTCCCAAGTGGTTCAGGCAAGGAACAGAGCAAGCTTTCCCATGCTCCTGCTCTCAGGTACAGCTCACCTTCACCCCTGCCACCAGAGTCAGCTCTACTGTGCTGTCCAGGTGAAGTATGGGGGCCACTTTCCTGAGTACTATAGCTAGTGAAGAGCAAGGCCAGGTCTATTACTCATGCCCTTGAGACCTGCTCTCCTTCACTCCCTAGGCCACTTCTTCCATGTGCTACTGGTAGCTAAGGGTGGCAGGATGTTTGGCCTGTCTTTATTTTTATTATTTTAACTGGAATAATTCTTTATATATTCTGAATACAACTCTTTTACTCACTACATGCTTGTGAATATTTTTACCTAGTCTGCAGATTTTCTTATTTTTTTAATTTTTTATGCTAAAGAAAGTAACACAAAGGATTTCAATTTTAATTGCATCTATACTATCTAGGTGAATTTATCATTTATAAATCTTAACTCAGTAAAATTGAAATTTAAAAAGCTGTGTGACAACAGGAGCCCTATCTTTGAAACATCTTTGCCACTGCCGTAAAATATTTTTTTTTAGGAAATGTCACCAGCAAAATAAACACAATGCTTGACTGAAAAAACTTCCACCTTTGATACTTAAGCAACTCTGAGGTCCAAAATACATAACAAAGCATTTGAATTGAGCCATATATGGGTCTTAGTCCTCAGCTTCATTGTAAACTCTTGTTATTCTTATACATGAGCATTTCCAATGTTTACTTTTTTTTGTAAGTATGCAAGTTTCTTGCCTTTTTTAGGAAGTACCTCTTTTGGTAAAGAGGTGTTGTAGTATAGGAGCTCACTCAGCCGACTCCGATCCAGAGTGCATAGGTTCAAACCCCACCTCTACCTATTAATAATTATGCAACCTGGAGAAAATTTTACAACCTTTCTAGAGCTTGCTTTCATCACCTACATCTTTCCCACAGAACTGGTGTGATTTTTAAGGAGTTCGTGTGCAAACATCTCTGATAGTGGTGCCTGATAGGTAGTAAGGACTAAACATAAGTTATTGATGCTGTTCCTATTTGGGTTTTGGGAAAAGCCAGAGGAGACTATTTAGATAACTCAGGGTGCTTACTATTCTGTTTTACAGTTTGCAAAAGAAATCTTTCAATTCATTTTATCTTGACTTTTGCCTCCCACTATCTTCCTCATTTCTTTTGGTGACACCATGATTCCATACACTTTTTCAAATAAAAACCTCAGAACTTTAGTCTCCTTTGCCTCTCTTTTTGTCACCTAACACACTTTAAATCCAACATTGAGTTCTCTAAGCCCTACCTTTGTCTTACTTTCCTGATATGCCCATCTGCTATTATATTGACCAAGAATACCCTGGTGCAAGTGATCATCTTTTTCTGTGTGTTGCAGTTACCTCCTAACTGGTCTTACAGGCTGCACTCTTGAAACACTGAAGTCTACAGCAGCCAGACTGTTCTTTGTAAAGCTTAAATCAAATCACATTGCTCCCTTGATTAAAACTTTCAATAGCTTCCTGCTGTATTTGGATTATAATCTAAACCCATTACTATGCCCTACAAAAGATTTTATAGTAGTTGGTCTCCAAAGACTGCAAGCATCAATCAAGAACTAGAGTCTATTTTCCCTCTGCTTGAAATTGAGTTGGCCTTGTGAATTGCTTTGACTGATGAGATGCCTTGGAAGTAACATTCTAGGACTTTGAAGCTCAGATAATGTCAAGCTGTGGCTTCTGCTTCCGCTCTAGTGGAAACCAGTTGCCAAGGATTAATTATGAGAAGCCTGATGTCACCATGCTCTGGGGAAGCCCAAGGTAGTATTATCGATATATGAAATACATGTGGAAAAGCATCTATATGCAAGGGACACAACAATCTTACAGAACAGTCCAGTTTCTCACAGGCACAAAATGAAGATTGCCAAGTGTCTGAAGCTGACACCTTGTGAAGCAAAGGCATCACCTGGTCAGCACATTCCAGAGACCTAACCACAACACTGGATGGCTTGTAGTAAACTGTCGTATTCATCTCTGTTGCAGTGACATGGTGTCAGTAATTGAGAATAGAAATTCTCTTGCGATATTTTTTTTCTTCCGACTTCCCAGGGCTCATCATGGAAGCTCTCATCAGATTTCACTGCTCTTAAACTCTGAGGCATCTCTCCAACATTGCTCTTAAAGTCAGTGTTCCCTGTGCCTTGACACATCTCTCTTTAGTTGTGAGTGTAATGAACCTGTTTTTTTTTTTCCATCATTCAGATCTTAGTTCAGTTATTACACCCATAAACAGGCCTTAGGCAAGTCACCAAGGACAGCTAAATAGTATCCCTATGATTAGTCCATCATTTTTTTTTTTATTTAACTTTGAAGTATAACAATATTATCTGAACCTACTTGGACTATTTACTGACGTTTTTGTTATCTGTTTTTCTTTCCAGTCAGGAAAGAAACCTATTTTAGCATTTTGACAACTGAAAAATCTAGCCTGAAGGGTACTTTATGGATAGTAAGTATTAAATAATAGTAGTAGATAGGTAAAAGGGTGTTTTTACTTTCCAAAGGCAAAATGTAGTAACTAATGGCTCTGATAGCGAATGGAATTTTAGTCCTTTTGTCTGACTCTACTCTCTATCATATTTACCTTGCTTTGCTTTGCTTTTTAAACTGAATGGGCCTCCTTTCCCTTTGTCTTTTGTTTGGTTTATACCAATGATAACAACGATAGATTAGAAGGCATGAGAAGAAAGGGGAACTTATTTATTATAGATTTAGAAGGTCAAGATCAAGGCATCTTTTTAATTTTCATTCTGTTATCACATGGTGGAAAGATCTGTCTAGTTCTATGTGTTCTCTTTTGTATGGGGACTAATCCCAGCATTAGAGTTTGACCTTCATGGTCCATCCCCTCCTCAGTGTCCCTTCCACTTAGTTCCTTCATGTTATAGGTTAGGAAGTTTTAATGAATTATAAACATTCAGATTATACCAAGACTGAAACAATTATTTTTCTAGTTCTGAATAATTGATCCTTAACAACAGCTGTTTTATTCATTTATAGCAATGATAATGCCTTTAAAGATAGACAACTGTAAAGTTTTATTTTATTCCATATACATATATGGCTACATACATTGCTAATCTTGTTTCAAAAGTAGTATTTAGTATCTTTGGACAATTACGATTCTACCATTATACACATACACATGGATGGACAGATAGATGGACAGTCAAATAGTCAAACAGACAAATATAAATGTAAATATAAGCTGAAAAACATTTTCACCCAAAAATAAAACATACATGTTGCTGCTTTCAGATAAGCTTCTACAGAAGCAAATGTTTAACATAATATTATTATGTATTCTTTGAAATTTTCATGAATACATGTATTAGATTTTGATTATGGTTACTCTTCCACTCATCTCCTCCTATTCTTTCTGGATTACCCATTCCTATAGCCAAATTTTATGTCCTCTTTTTTTTTTTTTTTTTAATAAGTCACTGCATCCAATTAGTGTTGCTTACCTACTTGGTACCATACCCTTGAAAGAAATTGATTGGCTGTAGCCTAGTAGCCATGAACTGTCAATAGCTCAGTTAGTGGTGGAGATGCATATACCCTTCCAACATTCATACTGGAGTGCTGACAGCCTTGGTTTTGTACAGGAAACTGCAGATGCTATGAGTTTGTGAGTGAAGTAGTCCTGTCATATCCAGAAAACAGTGTTTTGTGTGAAAGTTATCTTGCCCTGGCTAGCTCTTACAATCATTTACTCTCAATTCCAAGATGCCTTCTGTGTTTTGGCTAGGATAGTGACATGCACGGCCGCTAAGGGCAGAAAACACTACAGATATTTATTCCCTGATCTTTGATCCACTGCAAATGTCTTTATTAACAGCAAAAGCTTCTCTGATGAAGGCTGAGAGCTTCACTCTTCTGGAGATATAATGGTGAGTATCTAAAAGGCAGTTTTATATATGGTTCCTTTCAAAACAGTAGTAATATGCTCTCTCCTAAGAACTTGATTTGGTTCCAACTTTGTAGAATGGGACTTACATCCTATTCAGAAAGCTGTTGATCATTGCCCTCATTAGGGTTTTGTCAATTTGATACAAGCTACACTTATTTGGGAAGGGGAATTGCAACTGAGAAAATGCCTCCATCAGAGTGTCCATTGGCAAGCTTGTAGAATATTTTCCTTTCTTTATCATTTCTTTATCTTTCCTTCCCTCCCCACCCCTTTCCTTTACTTCCCTTCCTTTTCTTTCTATCTCTCTCTCTCTTTTCTTTTCTTTTTATAATTAAAAAAAAGTGTATGGGACACAGGGCCCAGAATCGATTCTGTGCTACAGTTCTCTATACTCCTGGGAGACAGCTAGTCTCCTAGGAGTGCTGACAAATCTGTGAGCACAGGTAAGACCACCAATTCTGCTCAAATTCCTGGCCCAAGATGGATCTTCCCAGAGCCATCAGGACATAGGAAGCAAGATAAAACTGGAGACAGAATCCTGGTTTCCTTCTTCACCCCAGACCAAATTCCTCCCAGAGAGATCTGGTTTTTCCAGAAGTACTGACACACAGGCTTACTAGAGGGACAAACCACAGTCAGAGACAGAAAGACCAGCTAACACTAGAGATAACCAGATGATGAGAGGTAAGGGCAAGAACCTAAGGAACAGAAACCAAAGATACACAGCATCATCACAACACAGTTTACCACCACCACAGTAGCTCTGGAAAACACATCACACCAGAAAAGTATACTCTGATTTAAAAATCACATCTCTGATGACTAATGATGTAGAACATGTCTTTAGGTGCTTTACAACCATTTTGTATTCCTCAGTTGAGAATTTTTTGTTTAACTCTGTACTCCAATTTTAATAAGCTTATTTGATTCTTGGGAGTCTAACTTTTGAGTTCTTTGTATATATTGGATATTAGCCCTCTATCTGATACAGGGTTGATAATGATCTTTTCCCACTTTGTTAGTTGCTATTTTGTCCTATTGACAGTGTCCTTTGCTTTATAGAAACTTTGCAATTCTGTGAGGTCTCATTTGTAAATTCTTGATCTTACAGTACAAGCTATTGGTGTTCTGTTCAGGAAAATTTCCCCTGTGCCCATGTGCTTGAGGCTCTTCCCCATGTTCTTTTCTATTAGTTTCAGTATATCTAGTTGTATGAGGAGGTCCTTGATCTACTTGTACCTGAGCTTTGTATAGGGAGATAATTGGGTGGGTTAGAGAGCAGGGAGAGTCGGGATGGGATGGGGGGGGGGTTCAGAGGTGATAAAATTTGCAATGTAAATAAAGAAAACATCTAATTTTTTAAAAAAGGAAAAAAAATCACATCTCATGGTGATGATAGAAGCCTTTAGGAAGTACATAAATAATTCCCTGAAAGAAATGCAGGAGAACATAGGTAAACAGGTAGAAGCCCTTAAAGAGGAAACACAAAAATCCCTTACAGAATAACAAGAAAACACAACCAAACAGGTGAAGGAATTGTACAAAACCTTCCAGGATCTAAAAATGGAAATAGAACCAATAGAGAAATCACAAAGGGAGACATACCCTGGAGATAGAAAATCTAGAAAAGAGATCAGGAGTCATAGATGGAAGCATCACCAACAAAATATAAGAGATAAAAGAAAAAAATCTCAGTTGCAGAAGATACCATAGAAAACACTAAAACAATAGTCAAAGAAAATGGAAACTGCAAAAAGCTGCTAATCTAAAACATCCAGGAAATCCAGGACACAATGAGAGGACCAAACCTAAGGATAATAGGTATAGAAGAGAGTAAAGACCTCCAACTTAAAGGACCAGTAAAAATCTTCAGCAAAATTATAGAGGAAAACTTCCCTAACCTAAAGAAAGAGATGCCCATGAACATACAAGAAGCCCATAGAACTCCAAATAGACTGGGCCAGAAAAGAAATTCCTCCTGCCACATAATAATCAAAACACGAAATACACTAAACAAAGAAAGAATACTAAAAGCAGTAAGGGAAAAAGGACAAGTAACATATAAAGGCAGGCCTATCAGAATTACACCAGACTTCTCTCCAGAGACTATGAAAGCTAGAAGATCCTGGGCAGATGTCATACAGACCCTAAGAGAACACAAATGCCGAACAGGCTACTATACTCTGTAAAATTTTCAATTACCATAGACTGAGAAACCAAGATATTCCATGACAAAACCAAATTTACACAATACTTTTTCCACAAATCCAGCCCTATAAAAGATAATAGATGGAGAACTACAAACCCAAGGAGGGAAACAACACCCTAGAAAAAAAGAAAGTAATCTTCTTCCAAAAAACCCAAAAGAAGAAAGCCATAAATACATAATCCCACCTCTAACAACAAAAATAACAGGAAGCAACCATCACTTTTCCTTAATATCTCTTAGCATCATTGGACTCAGTTCCCCAATAAAAAGACATAGACTAAAAGACTGGATATATAAACAGTACCCAGCATTTTGCTGCATACAGGAAACATATCTCAGTGTCAAAGACAGACAACATGTCAGAGTAAAGGGCTGTAAAACAATTTTTCAAGCAAATGGTCAAAATAAAAAAGCTGCAGTATCTATTCTAATATCACATAAAATTGACTTTCAACCAAAAGTCATCAAAAAAGATAAGGAAGGATACTTCATACTGATCAAAGGTAAAATCTACCAAGAAGAACTCTCAATTCTAAACATCTATGCTCCAAATTCAATGGCACCCACATTCTTGAAAGAAACTTTACTAAGGCTCAAAGCACACACTGTATATCATACATTAATAGTGGGAGAATTCAACACCCTATTGTAAACAATGGACAGATCATGGAAACAGAATCTAAACAGAGACACAGTGAAACTAACAGAAGTTATGGACTAAATGGATTTAACAGATATGTATTGAACATTTCATCCTAAAGCAAAAGAACACACCTTATTCTCAAGACCTCATGGTACCTTTTTCCAAAATTGATCATATAATAGGTCACAAAACAGGCCTCATCAGACACAAGAAGTTTGAAATGATCCTATGCATTCTATCAGATCACCACAGTTAAGGCTGGTCTTCAATAACAACAAAAACAACAGAAAGCCTACATAAACATGGAAGATGAACAGGCACTACTCAATGGTAACTTGGTCAAGAAAGAAATAAAGAAATTAAAAGCTTTTAAGACTTTAATGACAATGAAAGCACAACAGACACAAACTAATGGGACACAATGACAGCAGTGTTAAGAGGAAAACTCATAGCTCTGAGTGCTTACAAAAAAAGAAATTGAAGGGAGCATACTAGGAGCTTAACAGCACACCTAAAAGCTCTAAAACAAAAAGAAGCAAATACATCCAAGAGGAATAGGCAACAGGAAATAATCAAACTCAAGGCTGAAATCAACCAAATAGAAACA